>JBBPDA010000009.1:20773832-20778832 GCA_037974385.1 Arnoldichthys spilopterus
AAGTTGGTAAAAAGTTATATAAATATGAATTATATATATATATATATATAGCCATAATATTAACACAACAGACAGGTTGACAGGAAAAAGTTAAAAGTTAATAATATTGACTTTCTAGTTATTGGGATATATTAGGCAGCAAGTGAACAGTCATTTCCTGAAGTTGATGTGCTGGAAGCAGGAGAAATGGGCCAGCATAACAGCAGGTCTTGTGGAGTCTTCCATGTGTGCACTAGTTAGTACCTACCAAAAGTGATCCAAGAAAGCACAACTGATGAATTGATGACAGGGTCATGGGCACCCAAGGCTCACTGATGCATGTGGGGAATGAAGGCTAGCCTGACTGCTCTGATCCCAGAGAGGAGATCCTGTTGAACAAAATGTCAATCTTACAGCTGATCAGTGTATATAAAAGTAGTAAAATGAAAGCAGCTAAATAAATGGTAACTATCTATATTCAGCACCACTACAAGTTAAATTTGTGGTCAGTAAAACGTGGCGGGCTTGTGTTGGGGGTCCCCAGAAAAATCACTGAGTGCCACTGTAAAAATCTCCAATCAGTGTAATCGCTGCTTAATGTGACACGGAACACCACCCTGAAGATTTCGAGCGTGGCAGCCCACTGTAAGGCCCACCTGAGGTGGCTGCTGAAACACAGATGTCAGAGCTATCAGGAAGATGATGACATGTTCCGCCCACCTCCAGCTCCATGGCAACTGCTCTGCCATTCTGTAGCAGCCAGCGTTTAAATCCTAATCAGCATATTAATCACTAATTGCTTCCCCTCACATGCAGGCTTGCAGTTCCCCTGGAAGGTGAGCGAATGTGGAGTTCTTGATTGACACTGAGTTCAGTGGGCTGCTGTAATCACAGCGTAGGCCATCCGAGCGCTCTCCATATTCTCTCCGTTAGCATGCTAGCGGTGTGCACTAATGACGAGGAAAGACGCACTGTTCTTTCAGCCGTCCTGAAATCAATACACCCACTGAAATCAGACTCAAGTGACTCCTCAGCTCCAACAGCCACCTCCTTCAAGCCGAGATCTAGTGCATGTTCTAGTCATATCTCCCGGAAAGTCTGCAGCAGAAGAGTGTATGCTGAAGGATTATTGTTGTGATTAGTCACTTTTCAGATGAAATGTAAATGAGTAAGGTCTCTCTCAGACACCCATTTCATGTGTCTCAGATGAGCCAGATAATTCTGGCATATCTTCCCTCTCATTGTCTGTTTTTCTTCCTATTCATCATCAGTTGAGACACACTGCCCTTTTATTAAAGTCCTCAGTGATCGTTATGACGGAAACACCATCAGACCATTTGCATACACTCAAAATAAAAGTTTCTTGTTTCAGTTTGACTCATAGCCTCTTAAGACTGATGCTGATTGCCTCTAATCAATCTCAAAAGCTTTACCGCTTAGTATGCCATACTCAAAAAGATGACTTCTAGCTTATCCAGAGAGGGATTCCCCCCGTCTCTTTTAATACAGGCCTGCAGAAAGATTCAGTTCACTCTAGTTAACGGAGTACTATCGAATCACAGTTTTAAATTCATAGCTGTCACGTCAGGACCTCCATGTTTGCACCATTTAAAGATTCCAGCCGCTCTTTAATTAGTGTGAACATTTTTGGACAAATGGACTAATAGAAATGGTCTAAATTGACTTGGAATAAAACCTTACATTAACATATAATAAAGTAAAATTAACATTGATGATGTATCTTAAAAATGGGATAAACTTACTGATACTGCTTTGGGTTCGAATGTTGGGGTGCAGTACCAGATGTGTGGGGTACTCACACATACATTCAGTTGCAACACTGTGTGTTTAAAATGTGTTTTATTTTTATTTCTTTTTATTTCGAAATGTTCATCCCACCATTAAGGCACATGATTTGTAAGGAGTTTTCCTAGTGTGGCTGATGTGCCCCTTTATGCATTTGTTCCCCCTTATAGTACTTCCCCTATAAACATACCATTTCAGTAATGAGATTTTGTTGACAGTGACAAGTTTCAGTAACCTTGAAGGTAGAGGAATCACTGGGTTTGATCACAAGCTGTTCAGCACAGGTCACAAGATTAGCTCACAGGCTGTGACGTTTGAAGGGAAAGCCCTGTACTTGTTTGCCATTCACCCTTACTGCTGTCACCTTTCCCTTGCATTGCTTGCCATGCAATTGTATCACCTGGACTCACTGAGCAGCCCAAGTGGCATCAGTCAGTTTGAGGCTTGTAAGAGGATACTTGGTTTTGGCAGATCACGTAACTGCACAGGTGTGTTCCAAATCTGCGTGCTGTCGCTCAGAATGTTTTCTCTGGCACTGGAGGTCACCGCAGCCAATCAGATCACACTGCTTCAAAGTCAGATGGCATTGGATAGAGAAACCAGTGCAGAGCTCTTCATGGCTGGAATTCAGAGTTGGTTTCACTTAAGCTTTGTTTGCACCACATTACCTTGTTACCTCATTCTTAACATAACATGCTACCATGCTCCTGTAGTTTGCACCGCAAAATTATAGTACTGACCCTGAAACTCTCTTAAAGAGTATACTGGAAAACAAATAAAAAAGAGAAGAAGGACATCATATGCAAGAACATGCAACAGAGGAGGATAACACTGACAACTTATACTTTACAGTGCTTTTTAATGTTATATTAGAAAACAAAAGTAAACATTTACATCCTTACATGGGTGTCAATTAATGATAAATATTTAATGAAAGCTTTGGTTCATTTTTTTTATGTATTTATTCAGTAGCACTTTATTGTAAGGCAGTAATCATTAGTCTACATAACACCTACATTAGCCTTTCATGACATAAACCTGTATAAACTTTTATAAAGGCTTATTGTAAGCATCATATGTCAGAAAAGGCTGCTTTTGTCCACTTTGATATCATTTCACACCAGCCACTGTTATGAACCTTATTGAAAAAGGGGCTTTAGAAATATCTGTACAGGTTTAGGTCAGTTGTTATGCAATGCTCATTTAGACATTACATAGCCTTAAGAATATTGCCCTTAGGTAAAATGTTACCATTTATTTTTTATGTAACTAATTTCTTAAATATTCAATTTTTAAATTTTTTAAATATATTTAAAGCATTGTTAAGCTAGAAATGGAGCCTTAAACATTAAAAGTTCATCATGTGTAGGCTAAAAAATTAAAAATCCAGTTTGGACTTGACTGTCCAGTCTTACTCTTGATAGCAAAGGTTTTTGTTTGCTCACTTGCTGCAATTCCATTCTGCGTGTGAAGCTCACTGTGGGACCTGATTACCTTGGGTTCATTTAGAGTAAACTTGTGGCCATGCGCAATCCATCACGCGGGAACAAGCGTCCGGCCACTGATGGCATTATTCACGCCAGTCACTCATTAATTAAAAACATGGCGTCTGAGGCTTTGAGGAATTGAGCAGCAGTCAGTCCTCAAACAGACATGTTCTAGATTAAAGCTACTTCGTAATCCAATTGGGATTTAAGACCTTGCTAATAAATGGGTAAAAATAAAGGCCTTGTCTTTTGAGATGGCACCACTGATCGTTTTTTTTACACATAACTATGAAGACTTAATCCATTTGCAGAGCCCTCACAGACCCAAATGACAACCAGCTTAGGAAAGGAAATGGTTCTGCAGCTGTGTGTTTGTAGGGTCTTCACTGTACGACAGAGGATATTAGATGATTCGGACAGCGAGTTAGATACAGTGTCAGAAGCTCTGTCACCCACAACAGCCATAATAACAATCAACAGGGCCAACATTCCCTCCCTGAGCTGCTGTCACATTTTCACTGGGAGTTCCTCAGGGCAGTATGAAGCAATGTAAACATGTGAGCAGTATGCCGAGTTACACATGACCCCAAGGATACATATGCCATATGTCAGCGATGTAGCGTCTTCATCAGCTAAATCACTGGGCAGACTGCCAGTAGAGGACCAATGACATTCAGCAAGATATACACTCCTTTCCTTAATCATATCAACTGGGCATGCAAGCAAAGGCCACGATAATATATGTAGATCAATCTCACATGCCTTTTTAAATGAGATTCTCTTCCATGTTGACCATCTAAAAGATTGTTTATAGAGTTTTTGCTATGGAAAAATGCAAGTGTGTCTTTCAGCTAGCACCAACTGCTTACTGGTAATACTCTCAGCCCATGTATGAAGAGTTTATTGGTAATTTCCCAGAGGAATAGACAGGTCCACTGCAGGCAGATGATGTAGGGGTATGGGGGCGGACTGATGTGGGTATTGGCAATAATGAGGCGTGGTTGAACAAAACCTCTTTATGTGAATACTCACCATAATTAAACAGTCAGTAATTTCCTCAAATATCTTGCATTCTAGGCAAAATGTGATAGCAAATTAAAATCAAGCTGAAATCAGTGCTCATGTACCTAGACCATCATTTCATTTACAAGTCTGCATTCTTGTTTTCCAGTCATTTTGCATCTAAATGTCCTGACTTTTTCTGTCTCAAAAACATCATGTGATTTTTGATTACATCAGTGTGTACTAGGATTGACCAATCATATCAAATTTTACCTCCCACTCCCTCCACCCTCACCTATTATCAAGAGAAAACCCTCAGCTAGCTCAAAGATCCTCCCTGATACCAAGTTTCGCTTATGATCACAAAACAGGAAGCAGATTTGGGTATGATTTCTAATTTAGTTTGACTTTAAAAAAAAGCAAAAGTAGAGCAGGAGATTTCTGTCATTTTATTTTTAATGTAATAATAATAATAATAAAAAATAAAAAATAATAGCATGGATATATACATACACACTATTTTTAACATACATTTTCTCAAACCCAAGGTGATTTAAAGTGATCACAGCAGTAGAACAGACAGACAGACAGGCTGACAGTGAAAAAGTATACACAGTAAAAAACAATGGCACACAGCAATAGCTAAGGATAGCCAGACCAAGCAGGTCATGGAAAGTGAAAGAACAGTAAAAGCAGTTTTAAAGGGGTGAGATTTAAGTGCCTTTT
>JBBPDA010000009.1:20783832-20793223 GCA_037974385.1 Arnoldichthys spilopterus
ATACATAACAATAGAAACTGTAATCTCAGACGTAAAGTCGGTTTATCCCTTTATATACTGTATACTTCATATCTATTTCACGTAACGCCTAATATTTATTTCATTTTCATTAGCATGATAGTAGTGTTTCACAAATTCTAACTGCCATGTGTTAGTGGCTACTCTGACATACTGAGCTATTTGGTGAGCTGCACGGTGTGGTCAGCCAGGATTACATTAGGGGATGGGGGGTGGCGGGGGTCAGAAAGCTGCAGGTTTTTCCTCCCTCAAAGAAAATCCAGCAGTCCCAAATGCTGCTTCAAGGGGCGGAAAACAATTCGGCCATGTTTGGGTTTTTTGTTCAGTCTGGCGGGGCTCTCAAGCTGTGAATGGCTGAAATGGTACGGAAATAAAGAGCGGGATTATGCTCCCTGCTCAGGCCAAAGGAATGTTTAAGGATGGACTCATTTAACCCATAAAGTTAGTTGGGGAACTGTGGAAAAACCATTATATTATAGGAGCTTGATTTAAAATGTGAAATGGGACTGAAATAACGGCCTTCACTTTTTCTTGAGCGTTAGCTTTAAACTATAATATAAACATAAAGGAAATGTAAAATTGTTACTTTATTGAATTTTGGGTTTTCGTTATTTTTCTACACTATTTGACAACACTATCTGCCTTTTATATTGTGTGGACATTTTGCTGCTGCAATAACAGCTGGATTTCATTGTTGTATATTAAGGGCTAAAAGGTTTTTGCCTTTTCATGTAAAATGACAATTATGAAGATACAAGGTTTTGTGATGACAATGAAAATTATGCATGCCTATACATGGTTTAATTATGGCTTTAAGTTTACTGGACTGATAGCTAATACAGTGAACAATTTGATATTTTTATACTTTGTTTTATTTAACATGGTGTCATTTAAATTAACTTTTTTACCTTTAAAACTATTTTTGTAAATTCGTAATATAATCGGATTATTTAGAAGCTTTTGTCTGTCCAAGACATGAATACCTCACACAGCATGCAGGAACAGACAAAACGTGAATACTTGTCCAGTTATTCGTCTAAAGGACATAACAGATGGCCTGGTCTTTGTTAATACACTCACAGATGTGTTTTTGTCCGAAAGAATACCGCACAGTAAAAAAAGCTCCATTCACGTTCATATTCACACTTTTTAAAACACAAGCAATCTTGACGTAATTTGGAATGAGAGTACACAGAATAGCAGGTTTTTTTTTCACTTATTGAGCAATTTAATCTACTTGCCCTTGAATGCAGGCCTGTGATCTCTTTTCAGAGCAATAATCTCTCTGTCCATTTTCTGCCTGTGAACAAGATTCATTAGATTACTGGTATGTTATTATGCTGCTGTCTGTAAATGTAATACTTACACAATGCTGTGTTGCTGTAATGCTTTACATGTGTTATCTCAAAAAGGTGCCACAGAGAGTTCTTTAAATGATTCCACAGAAGAACCATTCACTAAAGTTTGCTAAAAACATTTTGTGTGCAAAACCAGGGTTACCACACGTCCTGGAAAACCTAGAAAACAGTTGATCAAATTTCCATTCATGGAAGGTGCATAGAAAATGAGAGAAAGAGTTAAATGTCCTGGAAAATTATTTGCAATTAATACATTTTCCTTTAGCTGATAATTAACTGCTAGGTTATCTACAAACTCCATTTCCAGAAAAGCTGGAATATTTTCCAAAATGAAAAAAAAAATCTGTGATGTTAATTCACATGAACCTTTATTTGACTGATTAAAGTACAAAGAAAAGATTCTCTTTAGATTAGCTTTACTGACCAACTTAATTGTATTATGTTAACATGCACAAATTTAGAACTTGATGGCTGAAACGAAACAACAAAAGCCTGGGACATAAGTAAGTTTACCATTGTGTTACATCACCTTTCTTTTCAGTGACACTTTTTTAATAGTTTTGGAACTGAAGAGACTAATTGTAGTAGTTTTGCAACTGAAAATGTACCCATTCTTGCTTAATACACGACTTCAGCTGCCCAGCAGTCTGCGGTCACTGTTGTCTAATTCTCTTCATCATGAAGCTCCATACATTTTCATTAGGAGATAGATCTGGATTAGCAGTTGGCTGTAAAAAAAAGAGTGGTAACCTTGAGAACATTTTAAGAATTTATTAAGAACCTTTACATTATATGGAGGTTCTTCAGGTTCTTATTTACTTTTTTTTTCCAAGAACCTCAAACTGAAATGTTCTTTATGAAACAAGAAGTGTTCCTCCCTGGCATCACTTGAATAATTTTGAAGAGTTTTTGCAGTTAATACCTATCACAGCACCCTTTTGCACCAATCTGTTGAAGGTGTATAAGATAAAAGACTGTCCAAAAACTGTAGTTCCTCTTAACCCTGACCTTGGTTTTCCTCAATCCTTTTCAGCTGTGAAGTAAACATTAAGACAGGAGGCTCAGGATGAAAAGATGGCAGCCATGCTGTTTCCACCGGGTCCCGACAGCTTGCACCGGTTCACTCGTGAATCCCTGGCTGGCATCGAGCAGCGGATCACTGAAGAGCAGGCCCGGAATGCCAGGGAATACCAGGAGGACCTGGGCGACGTGGAGCTGCCTAAGCCCCGCGCTGACCTTGAGGCAGGCAAGCAGTTGCCTCGAATTTTCGGAGACATTCCATCAGACCTTGTTGGGGTGCCACTGGAGGATATCGACCCATTCTACTTCCAAAACCAGAGGGTGGGTGCTATTGTTTTATACACATGCAAATAAAACCACACACACATACAACCCAAAACAATGTTTAAATGTATTGGCTTTAAAAACTGTGTTACAGCATTTGAGGTCACAATATAGGATACTGATATGTCATCAATATCTGTTGTAATTCTGAAAGTGACATAACTGTGTTTGTATATTAAATACGTTTCTTAAATAATGAAAAAGAGGAGATGCAGCTACACTGTTCACAGAAAGAGTAAGCTTGCAAAATGTCTTTTAGTGTGTGTTTTCAGCTCTACTTAACTTTTCAAAGAACCTAATGGAAGCACAAAATGTTTTGGACCAGTTGACCCAACTATGCATGTACTAGAAGCAATTAAATATACTTTAACACACTTAAAATGACTATCATTAAATGCAAGGTAACTCTAAGCCCACACTTCAGAGTTGTCTAGCATTAGGATTGTAGTTGATGTTTTTGGGCTGATTCAGAGAAGGATGAAAAATAGGAAATAACCAATGAAAAGGATGAGTCACTGAGCTGATGATGGGCACTAATGCTAGTACTGCTGTGCTAGCTGGTATCTCATACACACTTCCTCACGGGCCAACCCTGCAAATCTTCATTTTCATGGATTTCAGCTAAATTTTGTTGCCGTGAGGATAACTTTTTTCAATGTCTTTTGCCGTATTTACAGTCTTGCTGAGCTGCTGTAATGGCTGCAGCTAAAGGTGCAGAGCACTGAATACACACTGAAGCAAAACCCTGTACTCAGGAAGCCTTTCCTTCTTGAGGTGTTTTCTTCCTTATCCAATTCACCTTGGTGAACCCAGAAACTGCACAAATCATTTGCAAAAAATATAGCTTTTTTTAATCTTGTTTCAAGCTCAATAGTTAACTCTAAGAAGATGCAGTGCTGCTGTTTGTTGAATGTGTCAGTGACTTTGCCTGTAATAGACCTCTTCACTGTGTTATCAACAGACTGCGTTTTCCACGTGCCCCGCACGGGTGAAGTCCACGCTCCAGCACAAGTCACATTCGTCAGTTTAATAAGTGTTCTTGTTGACACTGACAAGGCCACTGTATGGAGGATTAAATCAGTTATCTGAGACTGAGCCCAGGAGAAAGGTTAGCTGTAGCAGGCAAAAGGCAGCATGTCTTTTATTTGGCCTGGTGTTTTATCTCCTAGAACAATAAGGATGGGTCATATGGCAAAACAAATGTTTTATTTATACTGACAATACACAATATGTACCACAGTATTAAAAGAAAGTGCATTAATCAAACAGTAGCCATATTAAAAAAAAACTATGAGTAGAAAATTTTTTTTAGCAGTAAACTAGTTAATTCATGAACTATTTAAGAAGGAATAGGGAATGTGGTAAAATAACTTAATACAATAAAATAAATGTAAATAAGGACTGACATTCAATCAGCTTCTTGTTACCTTTCATTCTGGCAGCAATTATAAACTGTTTTTTTTTCAGGCTCTATGTGATTAGGCTTATTCGGTGGCATGTGCAGTATTTGGGGTTCTAAAAATATTTCTTTCTTTTAATATTACTATATTTATAATGAAACAAAGTGCATATATTGTATATATAAAGTGTAAAGCACTTTGAGTCACATTTTAAATGTATGAAAGGCTCTTTATAAATAAAGTTTATTATCATACTATTATTATTATTATTATTATTATTATTACTTGATACCCATGAGACACTCAGAAAAGTGATAATAGCTTGATCAAATTCATTGCAAATTTACCAATTGTGGGACTAATAAAGGTTCTCTTATCTCTTATCTTATCAACGTGCTACCAACCCATAGAATGTTTTTGTAGAAGTTGAAGAAACTGGCGTTAGATTATTTCAAGTACAGAACACAACTGGCCTGACTGAACACTGAGATAGTCTACTTTATCTTTTTTTGCCCTTCTCTCCTGTTATTCCCCAAATCTGCTCATATGCACACACACTGCTTGAGTTGCAGATGATCTCCCACAGGATATCTGAGGGAGGTAGAAAATACACAGAAGCAAGCGTGACCCAAATGTTACATAAAGATATGCAATATGAGCCACAAATCACTGTGTTTACAAAGGTTACAAAGGGCACAGGGCCAGAATGCTGAGAAAGGCAGCGAGCAGGCTGCTAACAAAGACATTGCTTGAAAAAAAAGAAAGCAAGGAGAGAGAGAAAAAGAGATCTGTCGCCACATCTTGCCACTGTTGCAGCAGGAAAATTCGCTGACCCTGATGTAGCCTGGTCGCAATTATTCTTCATGCGTTGACTACTCGCATTATTTATGCGATGGTGAGATGGTATAAATCCAGCCTGGTAAGGAAGCCATGAATCCTCGGCAACCAAGCAGGGCTGTTTGTGCAGCATGAGGATAGAGAGCCTCCCTGGTCCTGTCACCCATAGTGACAAACAGCGTCCCCTGATAGCACATATCCTCCCATTGAGGCCTGCAGTAATTCATTTGTGAGCTGCTTTTTTACTTCTATTGTTTTGCTCTTTGTCATTTATGAAATTGCACAGGTTTGTGGAGGACGGCTTTATCTGAGTGCAGAGATTTAACTTTACACTGTGAAAGATCCCTTTCATAGAGTTTCATCCCCTTCAACTCTAGGCTTAATCTTCTGTTATGAATCTTAAGACTGAATACAAATTAACTAGTAACTACTATGAAACTTTTATGTAGTTATGGAGCTTTACAAAATAGATGTAGGGCATTATCCATATAAGACATATCAATGCTATATACTCATTACCACCCATCTTTTCAGAGCTCTTTATATTTAAAAACATTGACGAAAGGATATACAGCATTTCAGAATGACACTTTTTCACATGTATAAATACAGCCTTTGAAATGTTACAGTTGTATGCAAAAGTTTGTCTGACCCAGTTTAAATATGTGTTGTTGATTTAAAACCTATATTCTACAGAGAACACACTTCTACCCATGATAATATTCATTTAGTGTCTGTTTGATTTGGCATTATATAGTGCATCACAACGAAATGTGACATCTGCATTTAACATGCAGCAGCAGGCAGTTATCAGCAGCACCCGGGGAGCAGTGTAGTGCCAGCCAATAATTTGATATTTTGCACAAACATTTGTAGAAAAATTCTGTATTTAGGTATGTTAGTTAAGATTAGGGTCAGGTTCAGATTTCTGCGTACAGCTGTATCTACTGGATGTAAGATATCACTTTTGTTCTAACCTGTTGCTTGTTTTCCCTCTGTCCTTTCTTTCCAACAGACTTTTATAGTACTAAACAAAGGGAAGGCCATCTTCCGATTTAGTGCTACATCTGCACTATATATTTTTAGCCCTTTTCATCTTATTAGAAGAGCGTCGATAAAGATTTTAGTACACTCATATCCTTTCTGCTGGCCCACCAAAGGGCTGAAATGCATTGGAAAGAGTTTTAAACCTGTATTGATTGCTTGAGACACTTTGGGTGCCATTTACAGAGTCTGTACTGTCATCTAAAGATAAGCCTCCAAGTCAATGTATGGGGCACTCTCGCTTTTGGAATAGTTTGAATTTGTAATACTGCACTTGATAATGTTTTGTTCTGTATACAATATGGATACTGTTTTTGAATCTCACAAAACTTTGAAATCAACATTTTTCTTTACAATAAAGTAAAAATCCCAACAAAAGTTTCAGCACACCCTGGGCAGGTTCAAACAACATAGAAACAACTCCAAATATGATTGAACAAAGTTTGCATGGACAACAAAAGGGCCCATCAACCCTGACCCATCAACCCTGTTTCTGGAAGTCAGGCTGTGAGTCACCTCACTCTTACATTCTCGCCAATGACTGAGACTCTGACATTTAAGGGCTTATGCTATGTATGGGTGCTCCTTTATGTGAACAATGCCAAGTTTGGATGGCTTGATTCCCAGCTATGGAGCGATCAAACCTCCAAAGGCCTCAATGCCATCCCCACACCCTTCATTTGCCAGCAGCTGCTAAAAATATCAGCATGTGCAGTTAGCCATGGTTCAGGGTGTTGAGAAATATTAGGCTTGTGGACACTTTGCTCTTGTCGGGCAGATAAGCAGGTGAAAACAGTTCCTCTGGAGGCGTTCGTCCGTACACCCACGCAACCTTTCCTCAAACTGCCTCTTAGGGCAAACAGGCGAGCTGTACAACCCGTACCCACTGCAGCGACGCCCACAATTACGTAAACCCCAGACTTCAACTGTATCTCAGATTTCAGAGGTATGATACAAAAGAGAAGGGCAAGACTATATGTGTGAATGTGTGTGTGTGTGGTGGCTGAGTGGTGAAAAGCACTCACTTCCAGGCGACGGCACAGACGCCACACGCCTGCGCTAATAGCAGATTACCCGGGGGAGTGGGCGCCAGGAAACATGTTTGATTAGCCAGTGCCACAAGAGCACATTCATAACACGCAGGAGAAGGCAGAATGCAGCCGCACTGAAGTGATTGCACTCATTAGAAAAATGCGAGAATGCGATTCGCAAATCAGCGTGTCTGCGCCAGGCAACATAAGCAGCCTATCAGAGGGGAGAAATAACCTTAAGACAAGCTGCTGACAACACATGCTTTCCAGCATGTCCAAGACTTGACAGGCCATTGCGGGGAATTCAAAGAGCTCGGGCCGTTAATGTACAGTGCATTTGTAGTACTGTAAGTTTTGCCCTGAAGCAGATTTAGGGGGTAATTGACTAAGCTGACTTTTCAAAATGGAGCCTTAACAGCATTTTGGCAGCTTTTATTTGACTGTAAGGCCAAAATGGACTTTTCCCATTACGAATGTGAGCAGATGTTTAGAAAGCCTTTGTCTAGCAACTCTGCTGTTCTTATGGTTATGATTCACGGCCCAAAGTGCAGGGTGGAGGCTGGCGTAACATGAGAGCCTCCGCAGGCCCTTGAGAACGCAGTGTGAGTGTACTGACACCACCATCTCCACCTTCATGAACACAGAAAGCAGAGATGGCACAACACATTTTTTTTAAACTAGTGTCGATATTGAAAGCTTCAATATCAGCAGATACTGATATCAACGTGATATTAAAAAAAAAAAAAAAGGAATGGAAGGTAGAGATGAAAATTTATAAGGTGTCAGATTGGAAGGAGTTTTAATCATGATCCTCCTCCGATATTTCATAAGACTAATGGTAAGAATGAGAGGGAGATTTAATAATGTCATAATGTAATAATTATTTATTAATACATCTTAAAAAATGGTGAGGAGTGGAAAGAAGAAGCCTTGAAAATTCCCACTTGTCACAGGTTGCACAGAAACATAATAAGGCCTAAATTATGCTCCTATGCAGAGGTTTCAAATTGCCCCTTACAAAGGAAAATGATGAAAATAAAACAATGTAGGAGGGCCACATGCTAAGACAGTATTTACAGAAGCGGGATAGGCCCACGCCCCAGTGACTGAATTATAATTTTCAGCATCATTTAGCAGAATGAGCAGATGTCAATTACTGTCAACTGGTTGCTGTGAACAATTTGATTTTCAGAACCCTACATTACAAGACCCATAAACCTGTAATCAAATCCTGCTATGGAGTATCTGTTACATGAACTGGTCTTTTGTAGAACCTGAGAAACATATATGAATTTTTCATTACTTTTCACTTAATGAAGGTAATGATATTGGATGAATGTAACAGTGTTTGAACGGCTTTTTTACTACCAGTCTTGTTTTCAGTAAGTGAATTACATGTCAGTTACAGGTTACATGTCATTTCACTTTCTGGCTCTCAAAACATCCTATTTTCTTTTAATTGTAAGGGTGTAACAACTTGAATGCAGTATTTCAAACTGCATATATAAATAATATATATATAAAGTAACTTGAAAAGCCCTTAACAGCAATTTTTGGAGGGTTCTCTGGAAAAATGTCTAACATTATTCATAATTAAATCAGTGTTAACTTAAATTAAAACAATGTAAAACTGAATGAACTATTTTGCCAGATAAGCAAAACTTAAACTATATTAAACATTCTAAACCACACACTTCTGTAACCTTTAAACTACAATACTGAATGCTATTCTAATGGTTGTGTATTATTTCTTCAGAGTGGTGTTATGCAGTTTGGCAAAATGTTAAACAAGTTCCTTTTTTTATGCTGCCCATTCTCAAGTGCAGCACTCAGCCAATGCTGTTGGCCTATATAGACATATACAGTGGAGGAAATAATTATTTGGCCCCTCGGTGATTTTGTAAGTTTGTCCAATGACAAAGAAATGAAAAGTCTCAGAATAGTATAATTTTAATGGTGGGTTTATTTTAACAGTGACAGATAGCACATCAAAAGGAAATTTGAAAAAATAACTTATAAAAGATAGAAATAAAAGATAAAAACTGATTTGCATTTCATTGAGTGAAATAAGTATTTGAACCCTCTAATAAAAAAAAGACTTAATACTTAGTGGCAAAAGCCTTGTTCGCAAGCACAGAGGTCGCATATATTGTAATTGATGACCAAGTTAGCGCACGTTTTAGGAGGAATCTTGGTCCACTCTTCTTTGCAGGTAATCCCTAAATCACTAAGGTTTTGAGGCTGTCTCTGTACAACTCTGAGCTTCAGCTCCCTCCATAGGTTTTCTATTGTATTAAGGTCCGGAGACTGACTAGGCCACTCCATGACCTTAATGTGCTTCTTCTTGAGCCACTCCTTT
>JBBPDA010000009.1:20798014-20858962 GCA_037974385.1 Arnoldichthys spilopterus
CACATACACACACACACACACACATATACACACACACACACACACACACACACACACACACACACACACACACACACCTACACACACACACACACACACTCCTATTCTCTGCCTTCTCTCTTTCTATCTTTACTCTATCCTCTCTTTCTTTCTATCTTTCTCTCTGTTCTCCCTGCATCTCACTCTCTCTCTCTCACACGCACACACACACACACACACTTTCCCCTTCTGTTTTTTTCTCTTTCCATCTCTTTTTCTTTTTCTTTCTTTTTTCTTTCCCTTTTTCCCTTTCCTGTCCTCCCTCCTTTCCATTCTTTTTCCTGTCTCTGTCTCTCACACATATTCAATCTCATTCCCTCTCTTCTCTCTTTCCTTTATTTCTCCTTTTCTTTCTTTCTTTCTTTCTTTCTTTCTTTCTTTCTTTCTTTCTTTCTTTCTTTCTTTCTCTCCTTCATCTTGCCCCCCTCTCTTTCTCCTCATCTTTCTGTATTCCTCCCTCCCAGTCTCTCAGAAGTTAGTTTTACATCTAATGCTATTGCCAGAGAATTTAACAGAAACATAACAATGAGAAACAAATAATGACAGAAAATAAGTAATTTACAAGATTATTAGTGATCAACACTTTTAAAATAATAAGTAAATTGCCTTTCCTTGCTCTCTCTCTTACACACTCTCACTCACTCTCTCTCTATTTCTCTCTCTCTATGTCTTGCTGTCTTTGTAACAGTGGGATACATCCTTTATTCTACCCCCTGGGGTTAGAGAGAGGGAGGAGAAGTCATGGAGGATGGAGCACTCCTACACTCGTACTTTAAGGGGTTCAGGTCCAGACTCAGTGGGAGGAATGGGATCTTCCCCTCCGCTCTCAAGGAGATGCTTCCTGCCCTCCACTTCAAAAGAGAAAAGAAGAGAAAAGTGGAGCTCAGCATGGGCTAATGTTGGAGAACACTACTGCAGACCTGAATGTGATCTCCTCATGCTGTATTGCAATGTCACTATTTGTCTTTGTGCAATGCTCAACAACTGCGGTCCTGGAGGGACAGTGTCCTGGACATCAGACTTCCAGGACTGGAGTTGGCTACCCTTGGATGACACATTACGCCAGAGACATTATTCCTGGCCTAAAGGCTCAAAGTTGTGCACCCTGCTATAAGCAGGGTGTTTTGCCTTTCATTTCGATTCTCTTTGTACATATACATTTACTCACTATAGCCCATGTGCACAATTTATGTACACATCCATCAACCATCACAGGACCTCCAATAACCAAAAAAAATTTGAGTGGTAAACCATTCGCACCACAGCAGACCCACTGACATGACTGTGGCATGGTAATGTGTGTGTGTGTGTGTGTGTGTTTGTGTGTGTGCATGTGTGTGTGTGTGTGTGTGTGTGTGTGTGTGTGTCACTGGAACAAGTGTATCAGGCAATGCAGTGTAACATGTAAATGTCACTGCTAGGTTGAGAATAGTCCACCATCCAAAAACATCCAGCCAACAGTATCCTGTGGCCAGAAACTGACCATTGGTAAAGGGCTAGAAAGGGAACGACAGAAACTGTACATGGACAAAGATGAGCTACAGATGAGTTCTCCTTTACTCTCCCTAGTACCAGCATGGCAACTATGTCTGATTAAGTGGTCAGTAAGTGCATATAATGTTCAAGTGCTGGACTGAGACAAGAAGTATTAATTTAGTCTCGAAAATTATTTATTTATTTTTACGTTTTTAACAGCAACAAACTGCTTCCCCATTTTAAAATTAGTTTGATTTGTTTTATAATTGGAATTAGTGGTAGATAGTCTTGGATGGTTCAGCTAATTGACTGTGTACTATCAGAATTAACGGGTGTTATCTGGACTACCTTAAGAATGCCTGTATTTCAGCACAGTCACAGCTCGGAGAGAACGTGATCATTTGTAGTATTTCCAGGCAAATGACTATGACATTGGTATCTAGCAGTAAACAGTATTTCTGGTCTCTTTTCCTGCCTGTACACTACTGTATTTCCTTCTTCTATACTTCAGGCACTGTCCTCGTCTACTTGACTGCTGCCTAGAGCATTGCTAGTGGGTTTATTAGCTAACTAATTGCGTAATCTGTTAGAGCAGTGGTCCTGTGGTGGTCCCTGTCCCGCTTAAGGCATGGAGCAAAGGGGGTTTGATATATTATACAGAATGAGAAGGGAATGGTTTGGGGTTCTGGAGGTAAGCTGAAGAGTTGAGGTGGGTTTCACCTGTGTCCAAAGCAATTTAAACACACCAACACCACACCCACTCAGTCTTAAAAATGCTGTAAGGTAGAAAGTGTCTTGCACTATGAGAAATGTTTAACACAATGCACGCTCATTTTCGCCTCCATGCATGGCAGCGTGTGTTTCTGCGGTTAAACAGAAGTTGTTTTTAGATTTTAATGATAGAGGCGGGATATAGTAAAGACAGGAATAGTGCAATGCACATATGCAGAGGCTGACCTAACTACAGTACTAATACCGCCACACACACACACACACACACACACACATACACACACAGTGTGAAGTCAGAAGTACAGATCATAAGGATCTTAAATTTGAACATTTGGGCCTGGTGTTATTTCTGTGTTTGGTTGGAGGGGATAAAAGCCAAAACAACATCAGTGTGGTTTGTTTATTTTTGCAATCAACACGTGTTTGTGTGGGTTGGGGTTAAAACGAGCCACATGGCTGGCGTCATTTTTTCCGGGAGTAACAAGTAATCTGAATTCAGCAGCAGAAGCAAACACATCCATACTCACATACACACACACACACACACACACACACACACGTACACACACTCATAATTGTTGTATTCACTAATTTCTATGTGTAAATATCAGGCATCTGACACAATGTTATCATAATCTAATTATGAGGGCAGTAAACACTGTTGTAAAAACACAAAAAACAAATGAACTCGTACACTAATCAGCCACAATATTAAAACCACTGTCTAGCAAAGTGAATAACACTTATTACTAGGGATGTCCAGACCATATGTTTTTATCCTTTATCACGATCCAAGTCATTTCATATTAAGTATCTGCCATTTCCAGAGTCCCAATCCCATATTTGTATTTTTTAGATAATGTACCTAATGTACGCTCATGTACCTAAATTTTTTCCATATTTCTTGGCCAAAATGACAAGGACACTCTTCTTGTCTATTTCCCAGGTGCTCAATATCTCCTTGATTGTCTGTTTTAAACACTCTGCTGAGTGAGATCCATGAAAGTGATGAGCATCCAATACCACATGTTTAAAGCAAGTATAGAGTCAGTCCAGTGTGCAGTTAGATTAAAGGGCAGTGTGTGAAATATAGTGTTGTTGTGCAAATTGTAGCTCCAAAAGACAAAGAAAACTTGTCACACGATTACACCTGTGCCTGAAGTCCCCTTGAGCAATGCACCTAACCCCCAACTGCTCCCTGTGCACTGCGATTGTGGCTACCCACTGCTCCAGGTGAGTGTGCTCATTGCCTCCTAATGTGTGTGTGCTGGTTTGTGTTTGGGATGGGTAAAATGCAGACACTGATTTCCCTTTAGGGCTTAATAGAAGATAATTAAATGTGTATGAATGTGTGTATTTCTTTGTAAGTGCAAATATATTTTGCTACTAAAGCCTTTTCTGTTTTTTTTATTCTCTTTTGCTTAAATACACACAGTCCGCATGTTTAGCATGATAAGTGGGTGTATATGTGGTAATCTAAAGCTAAATTACATGAGAGTACATTGAAGAGTGTGTTTTACTCTGGTACTACGCCACATTTCCTGCTCGACATGCAGAAAATGTGTTTCTGGCTTCTGGCAACATTTTATGTCTCACCAGCTAGGTAACGAAACAAGCATGGCTGCTTCCCTTTATAGAGATTTATAAGGTTTCTTGTGTGTGTGTGTGTGTGTGTGTGTGTGTGTGTGTGTATCTTTTGGGGGGGGTGAAGATGGCTTGTTCTGTGACTTAATTTCTTAGATAGTCATCATACTAGTACTATAACATTTCTTTCATTAACAAATAAACACACTGTTTATTTGTATTTAATACACAAAAAACATATAAAGGTTCTATATGATAATGAAACACTTTGGGCTATATAGAACCATGAAGAACCCTGGCTCTTAAGAGTGTTCATTATGAAATTTCACTTAGGTGTGAAAATATAAAGTTGTGTTTGATTATAGAGTCCATCTATACATCTATACAAATATGTATAATGTAATGTTAATGTAAGCAGTTGATATGTGCAGTTATTAAAGTCTATCCTGTATGTGCAACTGAATTATCAGCTTATTTCCACACACCAGAAGAAAAACTAATAAATTGTAAAAAAAAAAAACAACTATTTTCTGATTGGCTGCTCTGTATTTTACAGTGATTTTTGTGTACATAAGTTTAAAATATTTGCATAGGTGCCTAAAACTTGCACAGCATATGTTTTGTGACATCATAAAAACAGTGAATTGAAAACATGCTCCTTTTGCTGCTAAATTTGCCTTACAGGATTGGGTAGTTACTATACATGTACATACATGTTTATGTACCACATCAACCTCTTTTATTTAAAATAAATGAGGGCAGTTTGTTTTTGCATGCTATGGGAACTTTAAAATGTATAAAGAACCCTCACATTATGTGATGGTTCTGTGGCATCACACCAATAACCCTTTCTGGCACCCTTATTTTAAAGAGTGCACATGTCTTTTTCTCCTTAAATAAGGCGCTGGAGGTATTTGAGAGCCATGGGGCTGAAAGAGAGACAGATTGCGGCAGTGAGGTGCTGATAATGGTGGAGATGGCTGCCTGAGCTGGGCCTAATCACCCTTATCCTCAACTCTCCCCCTCCTCTGCACACACACTCTTCCAACTGCACTGACTGTGGCCTGCAAGATGGATGGCACACGTGCTACTGTCAGTACAAATCCACACATTTACACACACAGAGACACACACACACACACACGCACACACACACACACACACACACAAACACACACACACACACACACACACACACACACACACACACACACACAGTCCTCCAGCCCACCAATACAGCTCCATGTCTGTCTTGTGTCAGTCCTCCCTCCCCCCTTAAACTCTGTTCTTGAACTGTGTGGATCAATCTGTGTTTTAAAAACAGGAGAGGTTTGACCTCTCTGACTTTTCTGTGCCCATGAGTCTTAATTGTCTGGATTTTTGTGTCTGCACCCTTTTCTACCCCACCCCTTGCTTTTTGCCCAGGTACACTTTTACTGGGATTTACACATTTGAGTCATTGATAAAAATTCTGGCCAGGGGATTCTGCATCGGACCATTCACCTTCCTGAGGGATCCATGGAATTGGCTGGATTTCAGCGTGATTGTAATGGCGTAAGTACATCTTCCTGGCCTTTGATTATCTCCAGCGACCTCTCTGACCCCTTTTATTCACCCATGCACCCACAATCCCTTCCCCCTGAATTAATCTCCAAAAATGGACTCATTCATAGTAGTAGTGCAAGTCACTGGAATTGGGTGAACTCGTCATGAGTGAACAAAAATCATAGTGGAATAAAGTCTTTTCTATAGTATATGAGTAAACTCTGTTTAAGAGCATAAGAGGACTGATAAAAAATCACAAATGTGTTCTGTTATTAATTAATTTTTCCATGTTGGAAATATAGCCATCTACCCTGTCCATGACCCTAACCCCCAAACACCAATGCTACCATAGCAGCCATGATAGACGTAGATTTGTCTAAATCATGCCAAGTGTTTGAGCGATGTGTTGACAGCCTTGATTACATCTATTTTTCCCTCATGTTTCTAAATTTTGTCTTTGTTTCTGTACCATGCATCTCTGTATTTTGTGTGTTTGAATTCTTTTGAACGTATGTACAGGTTATTGTTTCACTGAAAAAAATCACTTTTTTGTAACAGAAAGGAATTTTAAATAACCATGTTCCTAAATGTAAAATGTGGTTCTAGGTTCTCCCTAACCTTAACTCAAGATAAAATAAATAAGATAAATAAGATAAAATAGCTTTATTGTCACTATACAAATACAATGAGATTTTAAAGCAATGAGCATTTGAAGCAAATCTATAAATGCCTTAGAGCAGGAAAAAATTAAATATTGAAATATAAAAATCTAGAAAGTACAGATGTACAAAAGTAAACATTAAGGTTTAAAGCACATATTACTATATACAATTTCAGAACTTCTTCACAAGGCAAACATGCTTATAACAATTTATTATATATATATTAATAGTAATAAAAATTTGTAATTGTGTAAAGTTTTTCCTAGAACTGCATCCAAGCTAAAAATCATCTAGTAATTTCATTTTTCTTAGTGTAGCTTAGAAAAGCAGTGTTTAAAGAGTGATCCTGTACAACAGCTGTTCTAATCACCTAAGCAATCTTTTCATCTCCGTTATATGATCGCAGACTCATCCAGGCATTAATGACTGCCTGACTGTGGCCTGCTTGTGGCCTGGGTGTGGCTAGTGATGAAGTGCTTATTTCTTGTTGGCCTTTACAGCTTTATTTCTCTTCCTTGAACGGGGCAGTTGTCCTTGAACTGGATGCCTCCACAGCACCAGATAGATTCTAAGGCGCTACTGTAGTCAATAAGTCACGGCAGTGTCGGGACGCTGACAGGGCCGCTGGCCACCATTCCCGGCTTTATTAAATCCAGACTGATGACTGCGAAACAGATACGAAAAGTGATAAACGATAGATACTTCCCCCCACCAATCCAGGTTCCTATGGAAACAGAATAGCCACCCTCGCGTGCTTGACTGCCACACATCTGAGTGATACGTCCAAACATAATCATATTCTAACACTGCCCAGGCCTTGTCACTGTCTCATCTACTGGCTCCACATGTGATATTACCAGCAGCTCCATTACCCTCCTCACTAACCACCCCCCACCCCCTCCACTCCCAGCTGACCCCCCTCTTACAGTAATTCAATCAGTGTAATGGTCAGAAGAGATGCAACTCGATACAGGACAAAAGCAGCTGGGTCCAGATGACTTGATCCCGCCACCAAAATCAAAGTGGGTTGTTGGTACAGCTAATGTTTACAACCTTTGGAGCAAATTTTAAAGTGAAATAAGTAAAAGTACAGTGTTATATTTCATTCCTTACCATTCCTTTTTACTCTTGTTTTTGTTTCTCAGGTGGTTGTGTTATCTTTGTCTTTTTTTTTCTTTTCAAATAATTGTAATTTGATCCTACAGGTTTCTAACCGAATTTATTAAAGTAGGCAATCTGCAAGCACTTCGAACATTCAGAGTCCTCCGTGCTCTGAAAACTATTTCCGTAATTCCAGGTAAGCGGCCACTGTTCCTGCGTTCTAGGAAAAAACAGGCTGCAGTGTCGCTTTTTGTCTAGTCCGGCGCAAAACTCCTTTCACTCCAACAAATCCAGAGCAAAAGTTTTCTTCCAAGCCTCACACCAGTCCACTTACCCTCAACACCGCATCTCATGCCCATATACCAACAACAACCCCTCCCTTGCCCCCTCTCCTTTGTTGTTTGCCTGTTGTTGGTGCTGTTGTCACTGTGTGCGCTTCAATTTTCGCTTATTGCAGATATGTTACTGAGTTTGTGGACCTGGGCAATGTCTCAGCGTTACGGACGTTCAGAGTCCTACGAGCACTGAAAACTATCTCGGTCATCCCAGGTGAGACGGGCGTTAACCACTAAGGCCTGCTGTTTTGCCCGAGTGCTAAAAGCCTACCAGACATTCCCTCTCTTTCCAAACAGCACAACACTTTTGGAAAGCTAGGAATGCTATGTGTAGGCAATGAGACTTTTGAGTTTTGAGTGTCATGGGAGGTGCCCCTGAGCTTTTTAAATCTCCAATTACATGATTACCAACCCATCCAGGCTTTAAAAAAGTGACTGTGTCTTGATTGTGGCCTGGGTGACTGGTGGCAATTGAAGCATTTATTTCTGAGCAGAATTTAGTACCATACTAATAGCAGAGATTTCAGTCCTGTTGTAAGGAGTAGCACTTTTGCCTAGAAAGAGTGCAACTTTAAACAAGAAAACACATAAGATACTTTCCTTTAAGTGTCATTACAGATTTCAGATGACATTAGATACTGAAGTGTCAAACAATGGCATCCAAGTGTCAACATGTTGTACAGCACAGTGAACACAGACAAGTGAAATTGGATTAAGGCAGATGTTTCAGGTTACAGCTAGGCCTCCAGCTTGCAGGCTCAGTTGACTCACTCCAAAAGTCTCATTAGACCTTAGTGCTTAACACCTAATGCAGGCATGGATAGCTCTAGAGTGACTTGCATGGTAAGCCCCAAGCATTGACAGCAGACGCACACTGCAGAATGAGAGAATTTAAAATTTCTGCGCTTATAGTAAACATTCAATTCACTGACTAGAAAACACAAGGCACAGGCCCAGTGACTTCATATGAGGTTAATGCATGTAGAAATGACAAAAAAAAAATCACAGAAATACCTTGTTCAGGTATATGTGACCATAAGTATTTTTCCTTAAGCGTCTGTTGTCAATGATTAAAATCTGTGGTAATTTGCAGTAAACACAGAAATGTGGTAACCTTTGTTGTTGTGTGGTGTGCATCATGTTTTGTGTCGTAGAGTAGAATTTGTGTTATTGTTGAAACTCACCAGTGGTTTGCATTATTGTAAAATTCAGTTCGCAGGTGGTGGGTAAAGCTGTATTTGTATTTTTTTTGTAGTATATGCTATATGACAAAGTCACTAACTGGACAGAATTATAATGTAAGGCTAAATTACTGTGAATTAATTGATAGTGTAATATTAGTATATCATCACATTTGAGAAATAATTAGCATCTACTACAAGTGTTTAGCAGTTTATTTTCAGTTTTCACTTATTTGCCGGACACTTACGGTGAAATGCGAACCAAACCCTGATTGTGTAGAAGTCATTTTCATATTCACTGTCTTGTGTTTCTTATTTAGGCTTGAAGACTATTGTGGGTGCCCTGATTCAGTCGGTAAAGAAGCTGGCGGATGTCATGATCCTGACTGTGTTCTGTCTGAGTGTGTTCGCTCTCATCGGCCTGCAGCTCTTCATGGGTAACCTGCGTCAGAAATGCGTGCAGAGCACGGCACACTGCATCAACAACACCGTCCCCTCTCTCTACAGCAACAGCTCTTTCTTCTGCAATAATAAAACCTGGCCATCGTTGGAGGCGTTCATCACAGATGAAGGTATGTGTTGTATGCAATTGTTGTTAAACACACACAGTGTGGCATGGCAAAACCCCTTCATTACACTTCGGGTGTTCGCTATCACTTGTTTTGGACCACAGACTTTGATGATTCATTTGAGGCACTTCACATTTGATCTGTGTATTGATTGTGGTTCACTGGGGCAAATCACTTAGGGAAACTGTTGTGAGGAAGCTGTTCTGACTTGCCATTAGCAGCTTGTGAGCACTGGTATAGTGGGTCTATTAGGTTTAGGTTTATTAGCTGTTCAATTATTACTATGAAATGACTTTGTAGTTATGAGAGTAAGAAACTGAAGTGATATAGTATATAAGGTATAGGTATATAAGCCCATATACAGCACTTAGTTTACTTAGGGGTTATCATGAATTATAAAAAGTAAAGTTTATATTACTCAGATGACAAAAAAAGGAGCTTAAATGGGTTCTTTGATTGATTCCATAGAAGAACCACTTTAGTTCTTGAAGAACCATTTTTGTAAATGAGATATGTAAGGGCGAAAAAAATCTTTAAAGGTATACAGAACCTTGACATTATGAACAGGTTCTTTAACAATTTAAGGGCTCTTTCAATTTAAAATTTCATGACTCTAAAGACAGATCAGAGTTATAGTGTAAATGAAAGTGTCAGTTTTCCTGTTCAGGTATTGCTAATAAGCATCAAGTGACTCAGATCCTTGCTGACTAATTTTTTCCGCTTCCAGTACATCAGCTCCAAGAACTGACTGTTCACTTGCTGCCTAATATATCCCACCCCTCCGACAGATGCCATTGTAATGAAAAAACTTGATAATCAGGCTTATTCACTTTGCCTGTCAGTGGTGTTTATGTCATGGCTGATCGATGTATGTCACAAGTGTCCTGTGAAATTTCAGTTCCAAAATAAAAAGTCCCCTTTCAAACATTATATGTTTTACACTACATTTTACAATCAAATTCCTAAGAAAGCTTAACAAATGCCTCTGACGTTGTCTGTGTGGCAGGATAATAGCTCTTCATATTTATGATAAATTTTTGCATTGGATTATTGCAGATTCTGATCTTATGACCTAAACGTACGGTATGGTATTTAGTTTAGATTTAATGAAACCTTCATTTCTATTGGAAACCTCTCTGCATCTATCAGGGTTCTAACTGAATAGATTTTAATCTGTTAGAACAGTCACCCTTTTTCAGCCCTGCTTTACAGAAGTTTACCTCTTTAAAGGGCCTGTGTTCTAAATTCTTCTTGTACTGTAAGCAATAACATTAGAAAGAAAATTAGGAATACATTCAGTCAGGTTTGTGCTTAGGTTTTTGTTTGAGCCCGAGCAGCCAATTTTGTTTCTTTTGTGCTTGTCCTTCGTGGCACGTCCATTTGTTCTACACACGATCATCACCACAGTGTCCATGTTATATTCTCACTGTAACCTTGATTGAAGGGTTGAGGCTAGTCTCACCGGTACAGAAGGACTTTTTAAAGTCCCCCTGTTTGAGCAGGAATTAATGGGCCACCCCAACTCCAAATGCAATCCTCAAAACTTCTGTTCAAAGTGAAAGTGACTATTTGCACCACAAAGAAATGTGATCTCTGCATTTAACCCATCACACGTGTACAAGTGGAACAGCAGGCAGCTATCAACAGCATCCAGGGAGCAGTGTAGCGGGACAGTACGTTGCTCTAGGTAATGTTAGGGTTATGTTCAAGTCCCGGGCTGCGACTTGAATCTGTGACTTTCAGTTTACAAGGGCAAGGTCCTAACCACTAGGCCATCAAGTGGTTCTAAGTGGCTGCCCTGAAACCAAGTCAAGTCAAGTTTATTTATATAGCACTTTTTACAACTGACGTTGTAACAAAGCAGCTTTACAGAATCCGGGTCCAAGCCCCCAGTGAGCAAGCCGATGATGCCTTATTACAAAAGCAGTCCATGCTGAAACAATTTAGCATGAATGGGTGGTGCTAAGCTACTGTAGGCTAAATTGGTAGATATATGTAAATGTGCTGGTTTTTGTGACATTAAAATAATATTTTGCAATAGTGATGGCAAAACAGGCTCTTTTGCAGTATAGCTCCATGGGACTGCATGGACTAGAGAGTGAACAATATGTTTTAAAGCTTTAATAATGTTTAAATATTGCATTAAACTATTTTATTTGTGAAAAGTTTTTGTTTATTTGTGAAGTTTTTTAAATGATATGGGCCATTTAAAATAAAACATCATAAATTAAGTGTTGTATTTAGGTCATATTGTTAACTTATGCTGTTCATAAAGTGTTTAAAATAAGCTGTTTTAAGTTTTCTCATTCTTTAAACATGGCATTGTTTAAATGTACGTTCGTTTTGTGGCATACAGTTTGAAGATGATTAAGGCCAATATTGTTCTTGACTATAACTCTTTGCAGTAGCACAGCAACTTCACTGTCACTGAAGGGTGTTGTTAATAGGCTCTCATCTGTAAGCTTGTCTGTATTATCTGTAATGAATTACTTTGAGTATTAACACATTTCAGTTGTAAATTGGAGAGGGATTTTTAGGCCTGTTGATCATGGCTTTGTCGTTGAATGACAATGCTATTAGGTGAGCAGACATCTATTTAAAACAAGATTTAGTATTATTTTTGGTTGGTCTCATTTCATTAGAATAGCAATTAGGACAGTGCTGGCACTCAATAATGTGACCTGCAGTACAAAGATGTAGGACACTGACTTAAATAGATGGATATTTCTCCTGATGTGCCTTGTCATACCATGATAATGATTAAAGTGTCTTCCAGTAACCCTTATGATTCTCAAAGCAATCTAGATGGTACTTCTTAGAGGCAAATATCATGCATGAAAAATTCATGGACATATCCTCAGTTTCTTTAACTCCACTAATTGCAAAGACTTCAAATGATCGGAAAATGAGACCCACCCAACCTTCTAACTGACTTTATTTCATGCAGCATAGGAAGGGGAGTCCACCCCAAAAATATCTTTTTCATAGCTGCAGCTTCCTTTCAATGATGTTCTGAAACTTTTTGATTTGTCATGCAAAAGATGTACAGGGAATTTCTTTTCAAAAGGCCAGAATTAATTAACTGTAAAGATATAGGAAAAAAATCTAAATCATCTCAGGTAAATTGAGTGTTATGTAAAACAAGATCATACGTAGTATGATTATGAAGTACATACATACAATGTATGATGGTATATTCACCCAAATAACATTTGTTGATTTCCTAAGTAAAATTAATTCTACAGAAGACACTTATACACATTTAAATGCACATGCATGCATTTTTGATAACTTTAGCATATTGAAAAAAATATATATATTGTGCAAAGGTTTTATGTTTCTTTCCAAATTGTAATTTTTTTCAATATGGCAGTTCACAGTAGAGAACATTTTGTTTAGCAAGAGGTACTCTGACCAGGCTACTTTTGTATATGACTGCTGGCCTATATTTTGTACATTACAGTGCATATGTGCTAAGTTTAGGTTTAGTGCTGCATTTGCGGTAAGACCAACAACATGGTTTCTCTTTCATATGGGCTAACAGTGTTATTGTCCAAAACAATAGCACCTGATCAGGCAGCACTCAAGCAGCAGGAACATTGTGCAATCTGATAAGCACAGCCGCACAGTGTATTGGTGGCTTGTGTCTGAGGCCAGGCCACACAAGAGACTCATTTAAGGCCATGCTGCTGAAACCAGGAATGTTGACAGCTGGAGGCTGAGGCTGGGGCGGCCTGCCAAATGCGACCTGCTACGGATCCCCCCTCTGGCCTCTGTCGTCTAAAAGCACTCCAGGCCCAGAGTGCTGGAGAGGGCCTGGAAGAAAAGGAGGATAGTGTGAAACCTGGAGGAGATAAAATGGAGGGCCTGGCAGAAGGGCCACTGGTGCTCATGCCAAGGCCATTATACATGTAATCTCACAGTCACTGTCCTTAGCAGAGGCAGAGACATGGCCGTGAGGACAATATGTTTTGTCCTCGTTGTGTAGCTTCTCTTGCATCATTACATGAGGAGCAAACACTGACTCTCAATATTTATTCACCTTTGTTATTTAAGAAGTGATCATGCATGCAGGATTTTTTTTTTGCTCTGAAAGAGTGTGGTGGTAGCTGTATAACTGATAACACTCAGCTTTTGCTATCTGTAGGTCTTACAGACAAGATATGACATTCCTAATATTTATCTTTATCATTCTTACCCTCAGACAACTTCTACAAAGTGGAAGGAGCTAAGGATGCCTTAATATGTGGAAACTCAAGTGATGCTGGGTAAGTCTAGACTCAGATGGTACTTGCTGGGTCACTTAAGGTCGCACTATGCATTTTGAAAAAATTACAACGGCAAATTAAACAAAGTCAACCTGAAATCTAAATTGACATTTTATGTCAGTTCATGTATTTGGTTATGTTGAGCATGATTTATTGTGTTATTTTTTTTAAATCTTCCATCTAAATGTAGTGATTTTTGTCTGCCTCTAAAACATCTTCAGTTTTTTAACTACATCACCATGTGCCAGTGGGTGGAGAAAAACATCACTAACAAATAATACTATGTTTCATTTCCTGCTCCCACCAACTTTATCTATGACTGAAGAAAAACACTCAGCTAGATCAAAGACCCTCACTGATACTTTGCTTTACTCTGAAACACAGGAGAGGCATTATGATTTCTGACTCATATTGACTTTAAAATGACATTTCGCATTATATTGCATGCTTATTCTTTATCAGTTCACATTCTTCTTAAAAGAAAGTGCCAGCTATTGGTATTCACTTCACTTTTCACACATCACAGAAAGAGGAAATGCAAAAAAAAAAAAAAAGGTAAAAAAAAGATGCTTGTAATGACATGATGATGTAATGACTTCATGTCTCTGGCTTGTCTGTGGCCTAATTGGCCTTTGAATGTACAGCAGCTCAGCGGGACAGTGGGGGTCTGAGATTAGCTTGACGGCAGTGTAAGACGCTAGATTGGGTTCCTGTCAGAGTGTGACTAAAGCAAACACAGCTAGGCGGCTTTGAAGGCCTGACTCAGCACCAGTGCCTAGCGTGAGTCAGTGGCCTTAAACAGCTCTCTTCAGAACTGGATGGAGCAGCAACCAGTCAGCCACTAAATAAGGCTTTTGAATTGTCCTCTCATGAGTAACAAGTTGTATTTGATGGCCCTTATTTTGGTCTTTCTTTTTTATAGTGTGTGCACATATATATTATTTAAAATAAATGTATAAAAATACTATTTAAAATTATGATTATTTAAAAAGTGGGCCTTGCATTCTCTAAGCAGCTTTTCCCCATCTCCATGCTGGTTTCAATGCAGAAGTTTATTAGCTAATTTTACAAAATAAGCAGTTAGCCTCCTCCTTGTGTGTTGAGCTGTCCAATGATGTTGCATTAATGGAAGTATTAAAAAAAGATGTGCTTGGTTTCACGTGCCTCTGATTTGTATTATTTTTTGAATTAGTATATTTACATCCAATTTTTATATTTGGACTATACATATATATTTTTAACTATATATTTATCTACAATGACTGGCTAAAACAATGACATTTTTTTTCCCGTTCCATACATCACAATGCATGAATGCATTTTTTACCCTCGTAACATTCTACTTATGTACTTTTTTCTATAAACACTATGACTGTGAGTAGTAAATAATTTCACTTATATTAAAATCATTTTATTAAACCATTACTATAACATTCCCCTAGGGCAAACTTTTGTACAGCTGCATTTAGAAAACATCTACCTCTACAAACTGGAATGTTGGGCTTGAAAACACAGAAGCATGTGTTGTAAACGGTAAATGTACATGATCACTGAACATGCTAACACAGTTGCCCATTGCATATTCCCTTTAAGAGGTCTTGACTTTAGGAACTTCTACTGGGCTTTCTAAATTGATTGTATTGTGTAAGGTTCAACACAAATACAGTAAGAATTCTTTAAAAAAAGTCATATAAAATATTACACTAATGGTATTTCATTGCTTTAACAAACCACTGTTTCAAGCAGAAGTTCTGTTGTATCAGTACCTTAACTGAAGCCTGTAGAAACTTTCAGTGCTCTGTTTGTTTGCTTTAGAAATCATTACCACAGGACCCACAGTTTTCCTTTGACCTGTCAACTGTATTTAAGCTTATTCTATCGCTGGCTTCTATTACAGCTCTTTACTAACTGTTAAGATTGTAATATTATTTTTGTTATCAACAATAACAACAATAATAATAATAATTATCATTGTTGTTATGGTTGTTGTTGTTGTTAGTATTAGTAATATTGAAAATGAAAACACAAATTCATTCCTTAACCACTTTTACAAATTGGTTCCAGTGTTTTATCTTGAAGACTGCTGCTTTTTCAGAAACCCATTATGACTTACAGCTTTTATTTCCTCCCCCCAAAGGAAAGTTCATGCAATTAATAGCGTACTTTGACCTGGGCTTGACTTCCCAAAAGCCCCATAACCCAAAGGTCACCTCAAGATGGACAAGCAAATGTTACTCTGACCGCTTTCTCTAATGGTTTAGATGATCTTAATGCTAGAATGCTTTTAGGATCCAGTACATCTGCTGTTTGATAATGTACTGGCTGCTTTGTTCCCTATGTTGCACTCACCAGAAGAACAGGCCTTTAGTGCCTCTATCAAACTTCGAAATCTTCACAGAATTATCTTTTTTTTTTATTTTATACCTTCCTTTGTACCTTTTAACCTTACCACTTTTTGTATACATTAGAGGCTAAAAATCTTGAAGGCGAAAATCATAATGCAGGCCAAGAACACTCTTTTCCACTGACAACTGACATTTACAAGTCAAGCAAGTGCCCGTAATTGCCATCAGAGAGTTGAATAAAATAAAATAAATAAATTGAATTAAACAGCATTGGAGAGAGAATAGGCATGTTGATGACTTAGAAGGAATCATCAGCTCTTGGAGGCTTCTAGGGTTTCATGCTTAGTATGTCTGCTCCCCTGGAATTTAAGCGCTGTTCGATGACAAGTAGACAGTAATTGCTGTACGTGCTTTTTATTACTATGTGTGTGCTGGCCTCCCACACTTTTTGGTCCAGTTGGAAATTGTTAAAACATTATCTTAAAAGCAGGCACTAATCGATAATGTGATATTTCAAATTTCAGAGTAGGTTTTTTCTTTTCCTTTTTTTCCCCCCTCCCAATGGGAATGGGAATAGAAATTGAACATATAATGGAAAGTGCATGACATTCTCCTTGAGTTATTGGGTTAAAGCCATGACGGCCTTGCTGCCTAATGGTCCGTTGTTGTAAATTATGGAGAGGCCTGTAAATGTTGATTGTAACATCTGCCCATAGCCAGTGTGAAACAAAGGATGTGTCTGTCTGCCTCGGCCAATGATAAGGAGATTGACTCAGACCTGTGTCCAGCGGAGATTAAACAGAACTATGGAACACAGAAAAGCTTTAGTTGGCCCCATTAAAGTTATTCTACAGTAGATGTAAAAGTGGGTTTTCAGAAGCTTATATTAAATATATGATTATATATGTTATATTAAATACTTCAAATTAAATACACTGACCTTTGTCTTTGCTCCCTAATTTTGTTGACTTATTTTCATCAAAGAAGACAAGTTCTTTTCCTAGTAGGGTAAACATATCCATTAAAAATATACCCATCTGTCCAAGTGGAATACACAAGTAATTACAGGGTGTTAGGGTATGTTCATTAAAGCAAGAGAGGCTATTTATAACAGTGATTACGTTGTATTTTGAAACCTCTAAATATGACACTAGTGATAGTTATAGGTCACCCAAGTGGACAGATCAAGGCTTTGATTGTAAGCCAGATCAGATCTGACTGTAAATAGCTCAGCAGCACTTAACTGATCGTCTTCTCCTCAGACCAACTGTTTAATTGTTAATTAGCTGAAACAGTTCCTAGCTAAAGCTAAACAGCTATGCACATTACAATAAGTAAATGTAAACTAATTCCTTGGAAAGAGCTGTGAAATGAAGTTCTCAGTATTCAGAATGTTTGAAGATTGCCTGATCATATTTTAGATATGTTTTTGATATTTGTTTATTCTTACATTTTATTATATCTTATTTTCAGTCTCAGCTTCTTTATACTTGTCTAGCTGTGTTTTTATTTTTGTGTATACTGGAGCCATTTGGCGTGAGCTAATCTATGTGAGGGAGGGTAGAATGTGTTTGGTCACCTTGTGGACCTTGATGGAAATCTGAGCTCAGCGCTTAGCAGGCCGGGGGGGCACAATCAGCAGGCTTTGAAGCCTGCTTGCCACGCTTCCTCAATTCCCTCACTCACTCCCTCTGTTGTTTCAGGGTAGACAGGGCTTTTGTAGACTCTGCCAATGTTCTTTTTCTCTGACCCAACAGTGCGGCTAAGAGGTCAGTCACTGCTCTCCCTGTTATCCATGGCCTTTTGCCAACTATGGAAGCTCATCAGTGGCTGGACCCCAAGTTATAGTAGTAGACACCCCTCTGCCTCACCTGTTGTGCTCCAGCTACTGTATTTACTGAAGTGCAGCTCAGGAAGGCAACAGAAACAGTAACACTTCAGAGCAAATCAAAAACAGGCTTCATGTGTGGCAAATAGCCAAATACAGTTCACGTGTCTCTGTTTGAGCACTGTGTTTTATATTTTTGTCATATGCCAGTTCTTTAGTGTTGGTCCTGGAGGTGTCCAGCAAGGTTTGGTGAAACATAGATGATGAAAAATATCTGGTTCAGCTTAGGGCTGGAAGATATGGTCAAAAATGTAATCGCAATTAAAAATGATTAGATTAAAATAATTTACATTTTACATTTATTGCTTTTATCCAAAGCGACTTCCAAGATACAGGAACAATCAAACATTTTGGCTGCACAAAGCAACACTGAAATGAGTGCTACTAAGAGTCAAACACATTACTCTTAGTCATAGAATACAGACGGCAAGTGCTACAATAACAACTATAAGTGTAACATTGCTATTTGGAAGACATTGTCTAGGTAGTTATCAGGTAGCAATATTCATGTCAAATATTTTTTTTTTAATGGAAAGTGGCTGGTCTGATAAAACACATTTTCTTTTACATCAAGTGGATGGACGGGCACATGTGCAAGCTGGTGGAGGCAGTGTGATGCTCTGGGCAATGCTCTGCTGGAAAACCTTGGGTCCTGGCATTCATGTGGATGTTACTCTGACATCTATGAAAACAAGTACACCCCTTCATGGCAGTGGAATTCCCTAATGACAGCGGCCTCTTTCAGGAGGATAATGTGCCCTGTCACAGCACACCTTTCAGGGATCAGGAGGAGTTTATGCGTTGACAGGTGCTAGCTGTTTTGACAGCACAAGGGGGGACCGGACAATATTAGGCAGGTGGTTTTATTATTATGGCTGGTTGGTGTATGTACTATGTATTATGCACTATAGGTCCTGGATATTTGCAGAATAGTATCACACTATATGGAAATGACAAATTATGGCACAGAGCCTCATTGAATCACACCTAGGTTAAAGATTAGCAAAATCATGAGGTGCATAGAAAAAAACTGTAGAATAGAGTTACTTAAGGAAATAAACATTTAACTTACATTTTAAATTTTAAAGTGTTTTCTTAAGGTTCCTCCCCCTGCCTCCAGCTGCTGAGTATAAACTGTGTGCAACATTTAAAAGTGAGTAATACACCACAGAACTTGCCCTTTGAAATAACGGGAGTCTGATGGAACTGATAAATGTACTGCTCCCACTATTGCAACTGCTGTGTCCTTTCAGTAAACTATCCATTAATTGTATTTTGAGCCTTCCTTCCATTGTAAATTGCCAGTTTGGTTCAAACTAGTTATAAGCGGGCTGCCAATCATGTTGATCAGTGTGGTTATTTAATCCGACCCCGAAGCATCCTGAGGTCTGTGGCAGCAGTCCATCGGAAGTGACCTGCAGCACATCTCAGCACATATAAGTACAGATTTCTGACATAACTAAGACTGTAGCAAAAAGAAAAGACACACAGACACAATCATGAACGACATGTATTGGTGCAGCAACATTTAACACAAATTCCATCACCTTGGCTTTGTCTTTGCCTTCTTCTCATTCTCTGGACCCTACCAGGACAGAGGTACTGGCTGGTTCCTAAAATAGCCTATGTTAGCATGCCTTATGCTTCAGTGATATGGTTCCAGCTTCCATGAGTGAGATTCTCCAAGTGACTCCATGCTAGGATTCGCATCACTCCCAAATGGCAACAGCATTAGGATGCCACTCTATTGTATCTCAGAACATTATCGATTGAGATAACTGTCTGCAGCATTTTTGATGCCAGTACTGTTGATAGCTTACTAATGCAAATGATGGTGGCATGCCAGGTATTGGGAAACGCTAATGGTGTTGATGTAGGAACTTTTGGTGTATTAAGTTTATATATTGATGCTCAAACCCTCTAGTAAAATGAACCATGGACAAAAAGGACTTGTTCTTAAAGTAATGAAACTGAACTATCCAACTTTTAGAAGTTGTGGTTGCCATTACACAAAGCCCACTGAAGAAAAGTGGAAATTTGGAACTGAACTCTCAATCAAAACTAGGTCTGTCACAATTTTAGCTGGTGACTTTTTTTTCTTCATATTCTGCAACCAGTAAAGTACTGAAGACTAACGTGGCCCAGTTGTCTGATTAGCCATATTTCTTCTTAGCTCTGTTTACACTGTAGCAAATTCTTTGTGGTGCTTAGATTTGACATCACTGTTGTGCACAATTACACAGTGTTGTACACAGAGTGCAGTTACATTGTGTTGTCAATCAAGTAAGGCTTACAAATTTCTCTAGAGAGTGTGAAAATATGAGCAAAAAAACACATGCACTAGCACTGGCTACTTAGATACTTAGAAGTAACAGATACACTTGTTACTTGACGCTACACTCTAAACAAGTTAAATGATATATCTAATGTACTGTAAATGTGTGTCTTGTATTTTCCCTTATTTAAAATATATTTACCTCATCCCATGAAAACACAATGCAATATAACTATAATATTAAATGACTATGGAAAATTGTGGTCATCTTAAATATTTGCAGTTATTATGTACTGGGATGTAAATCACACGTTTCATCACAATTCCATCCAATCCAATTATTTTAGCCAATGATATGATAAATTTTTTTAATACCTTAAAATTTGCATCAATGCGATTCAGTTGATTTGATTCAATACTGGGGTCTGCAGTCAGTCTGAAATATAAAATTTCACTACTTTTCCATGAACTCACACATGGCATTTTATTGTTAAAGGTCAAACACAGCAGTCTAGTTATAAGCAAATGCAGCTTCTCAGTACAAAATGTTTTAGTGAACTCGATTTTTCTGTCACATCGATACATTGGATCATGTGTGCTGTAGGTTGATGCATCGATACAGATCAATTAATTGTTACACCCCAATTATGTAATAACTGTGACAGTCCATATCAATTCCACATTTGTGTCTGTAAAACAAAACGTTGGATTACACACACGTGTGCAGTCTTATTCTACCTTAAGATAAACCACACTTTACATTTTTCAAGTAAGAAAACAAACAGAAAATGAGACAGTGCAAACTTGAATACGAAAATACAAAATGTGATTGTAATTCATTATGCATCTCACTGTCTAATGAAACGTGCAGTTATATAATTACATTTGAATAGTGCAGAAAATTAAATTCACTCTTCCAAAGCTTCTAACTGGGCACTGGCTTTCTTGATCATTTATAAGGCAGACTGTGATCCTGTAAATAGTCCCAATCAAGGGAGCCGCTCTGTGATAGTGCATGTTTGCGCTGTCCATTGTGCAAGAAGGGGAAATGGGGCAATATCAGTGAGGTGGGGTACAAAGCCCCTGTTCAACTCGAACTGAAGTGGGGCCCATCCATTAGCACGTCCTCCACAGTGAGGTGTTTGAGAAAGATAGCGCCCATCACCACACACCCTCACACTCTCAGCGGCCTGGCACCAGATGCCACTGCCCTGAGGAGAGCGAGGCTGCGAGGAGATGGGAGGGAAGGGGGTGGATGTTGGGAAACAGGAATAGGCACAGGCCTGTGAGGCGCCACTGGCTTCTCAGCTCACCCATGCTGACAGTCCATCACCTCATCAGGTGACCTGTGACAGCTTGAGGTGTGAGAGGTGGTTCACCTTTGATCTTCTTGCCAGGGCGCCCTACGGACATTTTACATAGCAGGGCAATATGATGTGTTTGTGTGCACTGTATTCTAAAGTTGTACAGTTTGAACTTAACCCTTAAAAACTGAGAGTTTTAGTGTTCTACTTAAACACAATTACATGATTAATTACATTGTTATTACATAGTATAATGTCTAATTACACATACATGGTTGTATCAACTTCTTCAAGCCTGCATTTTAGACTTGTTCCATTTAATTTGATGTCAACAAGTAGAGAAAATACAGTAAAGATGTTTCCATCCTCCAACTGAGACAGTAAAGCCAACAATAGCATCATAATAAAAATTTAATAAAGCACTTTGCTCTACTGAATATAATGAACTAAGAGCCAGAATTAATATTCAACTACACCATGCTTTTGTTGTGATAATAGTGACCTTCAGTTTTTTATAACAATGCTTGTTCTTGCATTTTCAGAAAATGTCCAGATGGTTTTGAATGTATGAAGACAGGACGTAATCCAAACTATGGCTACACTAGTTTTGACACCTTTGGCTGGGCATTCCTCTCACTCTTCAGGCTCATGACACAGGACTATTGGGAAAACCTCTACCATCAGGTCTGCATCACTGTTTCTGTAATACATAGCTTAAGTAATAATTCTTGAAAAGTGCTGAGCTGGTGTATTCTGTGAATTTTATGGGCACAAAGATTCTGATCTATTGAAACACTAGCCTGATATTTCAATCTTAACTGAAAATTGTGAAATCTTTGTCAGCAATTTGATACTTTTAGTTATTTTAGTTGTTTTTACTTTCATAGTGGAACAAGGAGTTAAAATACAAAAACAGGGCAGTAGTTTAGCAAAGCTACTTAGGTTGTAATATCAGTGTTATTTGACTAGTTCACTCTGAAACAAACATGTGTGATACAGAAATATGTGATGCACATGTGAGTTCACTGCCTGTTACACTTCTGATGGACAGATTAGCTCGATAGAACATCTGGTTTCCTCTCATCGTTCAGAGTGTTTGAGGGCTAGAAAGCAGTGAAATGAAGAGATTTCCAAGTGTACACAAGCAGCAATAGAAACGTAAATATCATTGCAATTATTGTTTAAAACTATTTTGTCCATTTCATCTCCACACCAATGTTTTATTGGCCAGACTCTGCGGTCTGCGGGGAAGACGTACATGGTGTTCTTCGTGGTGGTGATCTTCCTAGGCTCCTTTTATTTGGTGAACCTGATCTTGGCAGTTGTGGCCATGGCCTACGAAGAGCAAAACCAGGCCACCATAGCTGAGGCATGGCAGAAAGAAAAAGAATTTCAGTTGGCGATGGAACAGCTAAAAAAGGAACAGCAAGTATGTGTCTATTTAAATTTATTGTTTAACTGTCAACCCAAAATTCTATCATGTGAAATAGACTAAATATTTGTTTTTCTTGAGATATTTTAAATCTGTTTTTATATTACCGCTTAAAAATATTTTAGGAGGCTTGGCTTTTTATGTTTTGTTAGTATTAATTCAAACAAGCATTTCATCATAATTTTGAATGTAAAGGATGCATGATCCTCAACCAGTTTCACTGATTCCAATTGTTAGGTTGATGTACCTTCATGTTTTTAATTTTAACATAAAATGACAATTATTTGTCTCCTTTTTCACCCAATGTATTATAGGCAGCTCAGAAAGCTCAGGAGACTGAGTCAGTGTTGGTTCCTGACCTGTCTCCCTCGGCTCTACAAGACGACAAAGAGCACAAGGGCAGGAAGACAAGCCTGAGGCCTCTTTCAGAGGAGGCAGAAAATAATGGCGATGAAAAAACATCAAAGCTGGATAGCATAGAGGGAGTAAAGGTATTTGATTATATGAGATATATGAATTCCTCTAATTCAAATGTGTGAAACAGTTACACATAAATAAAAAAGGCTTACATCAGCATGATTTTGTCGTTCATTTTTGTCAGTTCTGGTAATTATGTTGATTTAATACAACTTAATTCATCAAGAAAGTATATAGATGAATTGAAATGGTATAGATTTGAATCTGAAAAGTAGGTTAAATGCATAGATTTTTTCGATGGAGGAAACCTGGTACTAGTAATTTTTAATTGTTTTCTTCCACAGCAAACACATGCTCTCTTGGTGCGCACTTTGTCCTCGAGGACAAGACGAGGAAGCCAGGTCAGTATCTTCAATTTCCGGCCAAGGAATAAGGATTCAGAGGCAGATGCTGATGATGAGTTCAGCATTTATGGGGATTCGGACAGTCGGGCTGGCTCTATTGTTCTTCCCTGGCACAGGCGACGGACTAGTGCTCAAAGCACAGGCAGCCATGGCTCACAGGTCTTTTTCCCTAGCCTCAATATCAATGGCAAGCTGTTTGTGGCCATGGATCAGAATGGTATCTCAGGCCCTGGACCCCTGAGCCCTCTCCCATTACCCGCATGCACCATGGAGAAGGTCAAAGAAGAAAGTGTAAGTGATTTTTTTAAAAACATTTTTTAAGTGATATAGATTTAGGTGCCTACTGAATGTGCATTCCAAGGTGTAAGGTCAAAACAGTTGTAATGAACTGTAAATACTGTGACAAATGCCTATATTGCTATATTGAGTTGAGATAATAACCAGATATAGTTTATAAATGTTGCATTCTACATTGTAGGTAATTAATTAAAACATTTTCTGAAATTTTGAATTTCATGCACCATGCAAACACTGCAGTTTTGACAAATTCTACTGACAGGTAAATACTAGTAGTAGCTGTTCTAAAATTATCTGGCTGAGAAGCTCTTGTGAATGCTTGACATTTACACAAAGTACATGTAACATTTTATGTTTTACTTTTCCCACAATAGGTAAAACCCAGCAAATAAACTGAAATTATGCACTAAAATCCAGAAAAAAAATCACATTTTAAAAGTTGTTCCTTGTCAAAGAAAAAAGTACTAACATCATTTACCTTAAAAATACACAACCAGGGGTGTTAAAACTACTGTATGTGACAGTGTGAACACAACACTCAGCTAAATTATTTAAGCAAAACAATAAGTAAATAATTAATAACCTTTGTGCTATTCACTAAATGATGTAAACTATGTTGCTTACTTTAACTAACTACATTGCTTGGCAGAATAGTTGTTTACTTCCAATAATAAATGATTTGTTTATCATTGATGTATTTATTCATAATGCATCTGATGCTGTTTTACTAAAGCAATAAGCGATTTGAAGGTGAGCTTTACAGCACTTTTACCACTTCACATTGTGCTTAACAACAACTTTTGAATTTATGTAAGACTTATTGCCTTCAGTGCACTCAAATCGTCATTACTTTCATTAATGTTGACCAACATTATGAATCTTAACCTGCTTCATATCCACACACCGATTTAATTTGGTAATTGTTCTTGGCTTCTTAAGCACACTCTATTTCAGTCATTTAAAAGTTATTGATATAATAAATGGGGCTAAATCAGTGTTCAGTAAAACATCACATGTACTGAACAAACAATCACTGAACTCAAAGGCATCCTCAGCATGAGTGGTCGAGTAGAGAGCATGATGAGTTTTTCCAGAGAAACGAGAGCTTACTTCTCTGAATCAGCTTGGTCAACACACTCAATGACACAGAGCTTAATCACAGCCTATACAAAGTCTGCCTTGACGCATGGCACAGTGGTGCCTTTATATCCATAGAGTTATTTCTTTGCATCTCAAACAAATGCACTGCATGGCTTATTAGCAATTAACTTACGCAACACTCACACGTGAATTATATGCAGAGAGTGAACTAATACAAAAGGATATGCATGAATTCTGATCAGATGCATATATTGGCTGGTTAATATTGTTAATATGATGATACAGTCTGTGTCAACAAGACAGGAACTGCACTAATCTTCAAAAAGACAATAAGGTTAACTGATGCCATTGATTTTACATAGGTTCATTTTTTGTGAAATATAAAACTTGTTGTTGTCGGACAAGAGCTGTCTGTGCATGCAGAGTTGTTTTTGCACAAAAGGCAAAATCTTGAAAGCTCATGGGCTGATCAACCACTCTAGAGAGACCTGACAACCTCATCCCTATCTGACAGAAATGAGTGAGGGGAAATGGGGGGAGGATACACTGTTGTCTTGGTGATGCAGCCATGGAAACGTAGCAACAGTTGAATAGGAGTTGTGGCGTCTCGTCACACACAATCACGCACACACATTTTTTTTCTCACACACATACAGAGGAGAAAGGACCACTGGTGTTTCCCTCTTGCCAAACCAGAGTGCGTGGGTGTTCTCATGGGCAGTGATAAACTGCCTTCGCGTCATGCCTTTGACTGGCTGGGGGTCAAACGCTTGCTTTAAAAATCAAAGGGTCATTGTTTAAGATGTGGCTTAGTATAATTGAGACTGAAGCTGTAATATCCAATACAAGACACCCACAGTGCTATTGCAGGGATATAGCTATAAGAAAATTAGTGTCAAAATAGTGTCATAGTCAAAAAACTGTTTATGATTTGTAGCACATAATTATAATAATAATAATAATAGTAATGAGTTTGACAGAAACAGGTGTGATCATGTTTAAATTAAACTGAGACTGTATTCACTACCAGCTCTTGAGTTTTGTAAAGTGAAGGTATTTGCTGACCACCTCTGCTTCTGACCAGACAACCTTTGCATGACTGCCACTATTGGTTACAAGTAATCAAGCAATGTGTCTATGATTTTCATGATTCATGAAGTATTCTGCATAATAACCAACTGTCCACATGCTTTTCCAAAAAATTAAAAACCAGAAAACCTTTAAAAATATGCATACAAATGTGTCAGTCATTCTCTCTTTCCTACTGTAAAAGAGAGCTTTAGGAGAATTTGAAACATCCATTATCATCATACAAGTGATTGAGATGCCACCTGATTGAGGAGGTACATTGTAACGGATTATGCAGTTTATTTTGCAAAGCCTGGATTTTCTTAAATGAGTTGAGTTTAGCTGAGATCAGTCTAATCTAACTGGAGATGTTCTGATACCACAGAGTAATCACAGCAGTTGAAAAAGCTTTCTACCACTGAAGAAGGTACAATACAGTGGCACTACCAATGGTTTGTTGTTTTTGAACAGTGCATTCACATGACCACAGTCTCCTTTGCCTTCTACAGGGACCAAACTCACTGAACGAACTGAGCAGCATGCTCCTCCCCCAGATGTCCCAGGAGGGCCGAGACAGGGCGCTAAGTGCTGCTAGCTACCTCACTGACGCCATGGAGGGTAAGATACGCAGAGTGGAAATTTTACTCCTTAGTTTGAGCCCCAGTAAAATTCCCTAACCAAAGCTCACTTTAGGACCCACATCCACATATTTCTTTTGGAGATTACAGCTAATTTATATTGTTTCAAATTTGTTTAATATTGTGTACTGTTTTACATTTAAAAGCATTGGATCTTATTCTGCATATAGTTTCTTACATTAACAGTGAGACAATTTTAATCCATTTTGCTTTGTAAGACAACCTAAACTGTAAAAAGATTTAATATCTATGCCGTGCTTTTGTGAGCACAGGGCATGTAAGGACAGAAGGGCATTTCCATCTGTTTCGTGTTAATGTAGTCCCCTGAGCATTCACTCAGTGTTGTTTTCAAGAGAGGTGTTATCCTCCTTAAACCAGATTACCCATGAAGCAGTGTACTTGCAGCATCACCAGGACCTCATAGGAGGTCTTTCTGTTGGTCACTTTTCTCTAGCAAATAATGCAGCAAATTGAGTTGTGTAGCTGAAAATCTCCACTTTACAAACGGTATTAACTATTGACTATCTGTCAAATGCACCATGAGTAAACTGTGTAGGCAGTACAGAGCTTCACTGCATTAAGTAGCATATGCATTAATGTTTTTTTTTTAAACCAAGTGATGTGAACTAACCCCAGCTGTTTTTCTTAGTGTTTTGAAGTTAACTCTTTGCAGTTTTTACTTTCTGAGAAACTGTACAGCAGATCTAAACACAGTACTTTAAAGTCAACCAAAGTCCTCCTAAAGTAGAGATGGTTGAATTATATTATTACACAACCTTCATTAAATGACTACTATTCAGACATATTAAAGACTTTATACTGCTTAAAAAACACAGTTTTTGTTGTTTCTGTGTGTTACATTAAGCTCATGGAAAAAGAAAAACAAGTTATGGGTATGGGCAAAACTATTATGCGCCCTTATTTTGGCAAATAATAGTGTATCATTGAGCCATCTAAAAGGTATTATATTCAAGAATCAATGTGCATATACTATAAATGTAATGGAACAAAATCCAATTTGCAAATCCCTGACTGAGGCTTTATGAAGCAATTTCTATTTTGGAAATATAATGAAATCACGTTTAGAATATGACTCCTTTATAAAGCTATGTTCTCAAATTGTGAATTTGTCAGCAGAAAAGTTGCTAACAAAATGGATTTGACCAGAGAGTAGGCCTATTTTAGATCTGCTAGCATGAGAAAATGCCAATCCTCATTATCACAGATACAAAAGCTGACATGGCAAGACACCATGAAGCCAAGCATAGTACTATGTGTAATGAACATGGTCTGGGTTTGTCACATGATTTCAATATGACCTATTATGTGGTTATGTGACTGCTCATTCTATGTATTGTCATTAAGACTATTATATTAATTTTATTTTTTGTTAATATCTAAGTCTTACTTCTGTCCATCATCCTGCTGCAGATCCCTCTTCTCTCTTGCATTCTGAAATTTTTAACACTTAGAACAGATGGGTCAGAAAACCTTAAAGATACAAACGTTCAACAGTATATTTGTTTGTGTTCTGAGCAGAACTAAGATGGCCACGGTGTTCACAGGAGGTCTGTTGGTTAGTAAATTTCCCTTGGAGTGGATGAAATGAGGTCTGACAGGGTGGCTGCACTCCCAGTGGAGAATGACACTACCGCAAACACATCTGAGGAGTTTGCTCGCACATTATTCCTCCGAAGTCAAGGAAATGGACCTGCTGTCCATCTTTATCACATTCCTCATTAGAAACGGATGCATCTGCCACAGTTCTCCCCAACACACAACCCTTTAGTACATTATTTGATACATTTTGTGTTAAATTTGGAGGGATTGGGAAACCAAAAGCTAAATTAGTCATTTGACCTGTATTTCATCTACTTTTAAATAAACAAATAAATAATAATAAAAAAAAAAAATAAATCTATTATTTTTGTGCTAATCTGGAAGCAATCTAGAATTTCTCACTATGTCATCAAAGTTGTTTTGCATTAAGCAGTAGCGTAATATTTGGTCTCTGTATGGTTTATTTAAGAGTAAATGACTAACCATTATATTATCACTCAAGAAAATCACTAAAATGGTAACTTTACTAAAGAACATTTAAAAATAAGTGATTTTGGAGCATTTCTTTTGTTCCACACCATGTAAAGGTAAGCTGCTGAGTTGATGCAAAAAAAAAATGGAGATACCAGATTTTCTCTAGACAGTAACGATATTGAAAAATGGATACAGAATGACTGTCCCACTTACCCTGTTTTAATTGCCAAACATTTTCAGGGAAGGCATTTGTTGACAAAGGAGGACATATTTTTGTGCCAAGCATGCTAAAACCTTTTGGTAACACTCAGTATAGATAGGACACTAATGTAATTATTACATTAATAAACAGTAACTAGAATGAATAAAATCATTTTCCAGATATTTTTCTTTGTTATGTAGAATTATCTTGTGTCCATTAAAAGTGTGTTATTAAGCATTATCAAGCCAACAACTGGAATAAGATTTTCCACAAGTAAGTGTTACTTAATGGCCAGTGCAAAATCATATTACAGCCGATGTTTGTATACCACTGTTAATTCTAAATGTGCTTAATTCAGTTTTAAATTGAATTTAAATAAGTAATAAATCTATTATTGTAGTAGTTAAACTCTAGATTACTGTGCAGTGGGAATTACAAACAAATTAAATTAGGCGAATGCAAGCTGAATATGAAGAATGTTTTATATCAGTGAAGTGACAAAAGAATAGTTTTTGTTACACTTTCCACACACTGGTCACAAATTAAACTTTATAGAAGTGTCATTTTTACCTCTAGAGACAATGGCACTACATAGACTTTAAAACTGAAATTTGTTCATGTCTGACTGTTGCAGTTACAGTAGTTGCAGTAAATGCTGCATACAGCTAGCATAAAGGGCCACAATAATTTGCACATGATCACCCTGCATGCTCCATGGTTAATAGCATTTAAAAGATGCTTTTTATGTAAAATAAAGAAACAACAAAGATCTACAGTCTTATGAAAAATAAGTACATCTCATGGATACTGTTGATTTTTAAAAAGGATTTGAACTAGCCCTTCTTTCATACAGTGCCTGCAGAGAAAGGTGATTATACTAACTATTTAAAGAACAATTAAATTTACGTTTTCTAGTCATTTTCATAATTTTAGAATATGGAAAAAGTAGGTATAGATTTATATTTATCACAACCTCAGTTCTTTCAAATTAGAATCAGGTTTTTCAGATAGTGTGCTATTGATTAGAACCTCAGGTGGAACCTGTTTCATTTAAACTTGACACCCAGCCTCTGACTGGCCAAAGAAGCATGGTGGTAAAATTGTTATGGTTTGGGCTTTCTTTTTTGCTGCCTCAGGTATTAGATCATTGATTCAGCTATAAATTATTCATCTTATCAAAGAATGCTAGAAGATAAGGTGAGGCCATCTGTACAAAACTTGAGAAGGATAATGATCATTAAGCACACTAGCAAATCCAACAAGGAATGGTTAAAAAAAAAGAAAGGAGGTTTCTTGTTATCCTCACGGAAATATTGTGTGGGATTTGAAATGGGCAGTACACACATGAAAACCCTCAGATATCTAGAACACAACTGGAATTTTGCATGAAAGAGTGGTCAGAAATTTCAGCATTATGTAAAACACCTACCAGAAATTATTTCTGCTAAAAGGTGCAATACTAGCTTCTGAGGTCAAGGGTGTATTTATATTTCCACTGGAGAATATTAGATCTAGTGATTTTCTTTTTAATGAATGATTAAAAGCTACCTTTCCATGTTGTTTTGTTCAAGTATATCACCTTTTTCTGTAGGCTTCTGTATCAAAGAAGTTTAAATGTTTGCTTGTCTTTTATTTTTTCACATAATTGTAAATAAAGAAAAAAAGCCCAGGCCAAGACTGCTTAAAGTAGTTATTTAGCCATTATTGGCTTCATAAGTTAGTAACTATTGATCGGATAAGGTTTAAAAAGGATTTGTTGATGGACATCTAAGAAAGTTTACCATTTATAATTAACAAATAAGTGCTCTTAGAAAAAAATCCTAATTCTTCTTAGTTATTGATTAGTAATATAGTAATTAGCAGACAGTTAATGACCAACTATTGACTTGATTAGACATAATAAGGGCTTTACAAGGGAATTATAATGTTCCCCTATACTAAAGTGTCTGGGTCACAGCTGGGTGAATAGTCTACACTTATTTTTGCTTGAGAGCAGTAGTTTTCTACATATGCGTCAAGTAATCAAACCATTATGTTATATGTGTACAGAATTGGAGGAAGCCCAGCAGAAATGCCATCCCTGCTGGTATGTCTTTGCCCATAAGTACTTGGTGTGGAGGTGCTGCCCTGGCTGGCTAAAGCTGAAAGAGTGGGTCAAGTTCATGGTAATGGATCCCTTTCTGGACCTGGCCATCACCATATGCATCGTTCTCAATACACTCTTCATGGCTCTGGAGCATTACCCAATGACAGATGAGTTCAACAGGATGCTGTCTGTGGGCAACCTGGTGAGTGGGAGATTAGCTTTTTAGCATATTAATCTAAACTGCATGGGCAGGGACAGTCACAGGAGTGCTGCACCTTCTTGGGTGAGTAAGAACAATACCTAGGTAAGCTGTTTTGTCAGAAGGAAAAAAAATTGGTTATGAAAACATATTTTTCAGCCTCTGCCTGTCTTCGCACTTTTCATGTTAAAGGGCATTCCCACTTTTTCAGCAGCTTGCTCATATCAGGCTCAGGCTGCTTGCAACATGCAGAAACAGCATTTTTGAAGCCAGTTGTTCATTACTGAAGACAAAGTGATTGTAAAACACAGGCTTGTTTCCTTGTAAAGCTCTTTTTTTAACATCCAGTATTTGTCTAAAATAAGGGTTAGCTAAGAGAAATGCAGAAAGGCTTCACAAAAACTCAGAGTAGTCTAAAACAACTTCCCATTTTATAGACACAAAAAACTGCTAAAAAAATAAAGACTCATTAAGAGAGAAACTGTGCTGCAGAATATGGTTGAGTTAAGCTGTGTCTTCCTCTGCATATGTGATACATTATACAATGCCCAGTGAACATGTTTTAAGCACTGCACTCAATGTGTGCTCTAGTTTGTGTTGTAGTTTGCCTGTATTATGTCTTGAAGAGAGTCATGTCAGGGCAACGATTTCCAAATCAATACATCTCTCTCCACTTGGTCAGCCCCGACATTTGAACATGCTGCCTGGTGTTTATTGGAGGTGCAGATGTGGCGCAGCTCACCTCAGCAGTGGGGTTGAGGGTACATATTGGGCGCTAGAACGGCCTATACAAAAATATGCCTCCTCCCATGCTGGTCGTAGCCATCGTTTTTGCATGACTGATGCTATTATCGACTCCTTCTCAGCAAGAGTGGAAATGCAGTGCTGGCTTTGACGGCTCTGAACAAGCTCAGTGCTGTCTAGTAACAACAATTTAGACACTAAAGGTCCCACAGTCACCTTGTGTTCAGGAGTTCTGGTTATTCCTTAGAAGTCTACTGTTGTTAATGCCCTTCTGCTATAATAAAATGCTATTACACAGTTACAGAATTAGTTCATGCAATAAATTACATTGACTTTCATTTTACATTCAGTATCAACAGGCCCAAGTCTGTGCTTTTTATATTTATCCTTTTGACATGCAGATTAAACATGTTTATTTACTCACATTATGGGCAGAACAGGCTTGCTAGTCTCTGCATATGTATGAAAAAAACTCACACTGTCGTTATTATTGGCACCTTTTGTGTAAGAAAAAATAATGCAAAAATTTCCGGTTAATTAGCTCAGGTACATCACACAGAAAAATAAATGTATTTTTTTAAATGTAAATTGTAGGTACGTGTAATGCATTATGTAACTGGCCATGTAATTAATCATGTAATTTTTAATTGCACTCAAATAATACTGACTATATAATTAGTGATGGAAGTTTTATTCTCCACCGTCATCACATGAAAAAACATCATTGTAAAGTGGTCAGCTATTTAGATGTGCTCACAAATCAGTATTTCTAGATAGAGACAGAGAGATTATCTGTAGATCTTGGCATGATGACAACACATACCTACAGTAAATAGCAGAAGAACACCAGAGGCTAGATATCAGGTTTAAATAGGACATATTCCACCTACAGGAGGTTCCAATCAGTGGCACCTAATCTGAAACACTTGATTCTAAGTGTATGTAATAAATGTAAGGGTGTACTTACATTTTTCATGTGACTTTATTTAAATTTTGAAAATGACTACAGAAGTTTTAATTCAGTATTTTTATTACAGAATGTCTCTTGCTTGTTCAAATATGTTAAAAAATCAACAAATTTCATGGGATACTTTTTTAACAAGTAGATTATAGAGTCTATTTACACTTTGTTTAACTTCCTATGTGTTTTGCACTAGCGTCACCCATTTTAGACTTCTCTTCATGCACACCAAAATCTCCTAAAACCCTCATGTCTCGTCTGCCTGAGTGGACTATGTTGACAGCCGTGGCAATGCCCCATGGTTGCCGGCGCACTGCATCCCACAGCGAGAATGTCACAGAGCATCTCCTCTCCTCCTCTACTGCTACTGCTTAACTCTCCACACTTGGGCAGTCTTTAATCAGACTTATGTGTGTAAAGTGTGGCCTAACACCCAACAATGCCCTGTTAGCAGATTGTATTTAAAGTGTGGGATGCACAGAACATATAGGAGGTGGCTTCTTTTGTTTGTATGTTTGTAATGTAAAGCACTTTGATGTGTAAAGTCTTTTTCCCAGATTGGGGAGTGGGGGTCTAGGAGGCAGCCTTGAGTCAGCCTTCCGATGACTCATGTGTGTTATAGTGTGCACCATCATGTTTCACTGGCCTCTGAGACTGAAGGAACATTTTTTTGGTTTTGTCTGAGAATCTTAGGTCAAGCTTACCCATTTGTAAGGCATGATTAACCAATGCTTGTTTACAGGTCAGATGAGTGAAGATTTTATAGAAGCAGTTATCACCTTTTTCATCAACAGTCAACTAAAGGTGGCTGGTTTTTCTCCCACAGTACAATGCATACTAAAAATATAGTTTGAAATAGTTAATAATCTGATAGAAATTGTTGATTTATTTAAACATGTTTGAACAAGCCACCCTTTATCCTCTTTGATACAGTATCTACATATATCAATGGAGATATTATTCCAACAAATGACACATAACACTGACATTTTTAGTCATTTTCATTATTTAAATTAACAAAAAAGAGATCATTCACATGGAAACATTTTTCATACCTTCAAGTCAAGGTGAGAGATTAAAAAAGGAATGATACACTTTCCACATAAACATTCCACTGTGAGGAAAATCTACAAGTTGCATTTCAAATGGTTGATAATTTGTCCAGGTTCAAGAAAATCTCCAGCAATCTCAAACTTTCATCACAGGATCTATACATACCACTTGCAACTGTTGGTGTGGAAGTGCGTACATATTGATTGTTTGAATATGTTGAAAAAACAAATATTTTCATAGGATTTATTAATTGTTCACATGACTGTAAATGTTAATCACTATCATAGAAACCTAGACCAAATATAACATATCAAAACACTTGTTCAGTGATAATACACTGTAGAATTAAAAAAATTATTATTGTTCATTGTGGATCCTTGCCTTTTCAATGGGAATCATATACATTATAGTTTCTTGTGACAGACACTAGGCTGTCGTCCTTTGGAATGCCCTGTGGAATTATGAAAATGTTATTAGAAATCTCCAAATAATCAGGACATCCCCTTTCATTCAGTGTGTTTTATAATAGCATTTGGCAGCAGCCTATCAAAGCTAATGAGCAGTATGCTGAGCTAATTACTCTGTGGAAATGGAAATGAGACTGCGGCTCCTTTTGTTGAAAAGTGAGTGTTGACAAGGGTCCACTCGAGGCGATGGAGGACGGTGTTCCAAACCAAGTCGCAGTGAATCTGTGTGCTTGTACATTTTGCTTACTTAAGCACTATGCAGAGCTGCTATAGGTTTCAAGTGTAGTAAGCATCAATGATGTTTATGCCCTTCAAAACAAGATGGGTATCACAGGGCCACACATGATGAAGCCAGATATGCGTCAGTGCGACTATGTTGTCTGTTTTAACCTATTGTTCTTCATGGGACCAAAATATGGTGTCAATACATAGTCCTTGGCAGTCCTATATAGTCCATTGGGAACCATAATATTGTGTGAAAAGGAACCTTTAGGGAACCAAAATATAGTGTCAATTTCTTGTGTGGGACAGTAGTTTGTGGGAGCCTGTCATACACCTATTTATTTATTTATTTTTATATTTGTGTATTTTTTTGGGGGGAGGCATTTTGAGCATTTTTGAATATGTATTACAGTTATTGCCCTGGTGTCTAAAAACACTGTGCATTTAGTGAATCCAAAATATATGGTAATATGGTTTCTACATTAAAATATCATAGGCAAAATGAGCCATTTTATAATCTAGGGAATGATCATATATGCTGCGAGGTTTGAAAAGAGAACAAAACGACTTCAAAGAAGTTGGAAGATGCCTTTTTGTCAGATCTCCATGTTAATGTTCAGATTAAAGAGGTGATTACAAGATGTGAGGCATGGTAGAAATGAGCAGCCGAGCATGCACAGAGATGATATAATATCGAAGCCTGCAAAGCTTCTCAGAGCTCTGACCAGTGACAGGGCTAACCAGCTTTAAAAGGCCCAGCTCCAGCTGTGATGCGCAGTGTCCAAGCCTCCCCCACAGCCTGTGTCACGTATCCCGTGTCACATCCATGAGCTTGTCCCTGAGCAACAACAAGCAGAACGACACACTCTTCGAGAGGAAAAAAAAACACTAGCCAAACAAACTGCAGACCTGTCACAGACATTGCAGCTTTCACTAATGCACCAGCCTTTCCTGTGTTCAGTGTCCTTTTCATCCATAAACACAAAAAGGCTAATCGATTATTGTCTCTTGTAAAAGAAACTTTATAATTTAATAATTTGCAGAAATTCTGCCTAAAATGAACATGAACAGGTGTAAAAGCTGCTTTTGGCCCATAGTCAGCTGAAAGAAGTGGTCTGGAAAATGAATGTGTGACAAGTGTCTAAATCTACACTTACTTTCAAAAGTAGTGATGGTGGAATGTAATGTAATGCTTGTTGTTTTTATTTCCATACCTACAGGTCTTCACAGGAATCTTCACAGCTGAGATGGTCCTCAAGATCATTGCACTGGACCCATACTATTACTTCCAACAGGGATGGAACATCTTCGACAGCTTCATTGTTTGTCTCAGCTTGATGGAGCTTGGCCTTTCCAATGTCGAAGGCCTGTCTGTCTTGCGGTCTTTTAGACTGGTAATGTATCTACTTTAATTGCTGTGTTTTATGGCCAGAGTACAGACAGACATATTCCACTTTAATGCTGGGCAGCCAATATCATAAAACTCAAATGGCTGAGATTAATGTAATAATTTAAGGGAAAATAATTGCTTTGACTTCTGGATTTTGCTTATGTTAGGGTTAATTACTACAACTTATTTGGGTAGTGGCCTAGTGGTTAGGACTTATGAACAAAAGGTCACAGGTTCAAGTCCTGATCCAGGTTCATTTGAGTACCGTCCCACTACACTGCTCCCTGGGTGCTGTTGATAGCTGCGCACTGCATGTGTGATGGGTTAAATGCAGAGGTCACTTTTCATTGTGGTGCACTTTGTGTGATTGTGTTTACAATGACAAATAGCCACTTTCACTTTAGTACATTATGCGAATTAATCTTAAAAAGAAACTTTTACATAAAATCTCTGTACCATGGACCATATAGGATTTACACTGTGAAATTAGTAAATTAGTGGAAATGTATTTATCCAATGAAATTGATTACAGTTGCATATTGCATTTCTACTGATTATCACTGATTTACCTTTCACCCACAGCTGAGAGTCTTCAAGCTGGCTAAGTCCTGGCCCACCCTGAACACACTAATAAAGATTATTGGGAACTCTGTGGGTGCCTTAGGAAACCTCACTCTGGTCCTGGCTATCATCGTATTCATCTTTGCTGTGGTGGGCATGCAGTTGTTCGGGAAGAATTATGAGCTGTGTGTATGCAAGATCTCCAAGGATTGTACGCTGCCACGATGGCATATGAAGGACTTCTTCCACTCTTTCCTTATTGTGTTCCGAGTGCTGTGTGGTGAATGGATCGAGACCATGTGGGATTGTATGGAGGTGGCTGGACAGCCACTATGCATCATGGTCTTCATGCTGGTCATGGTGATCGGGAATCTGGTGGTAAGTTTCTTAGCTGCTTTTTTTTAATCCCATTCCATTAATGACGTTTCACTGTATTTGGTTGGAGGACTGTTGTTGCTGTGCTGTGATACACAAGCTGATAATCACTAAACTAGTACTGGTTCAGGATACTGAAGCTTTTAAATCACAGGCTTTGAAAGTGCTGCAGTACAGTCGTTTGCTTTAAGTGTTTGTAGACCTGCAACCTCAACCGGTAGATAGATTGTGTCTCCCTTAGGTCAGCTTGGCTCTGTTTGGCCCGTGCAAACACAGTCTTCCCCATGTTCCCTGCTGTCAACAACCATAGCTAAGAGCTTGAACCCTGCAGGATCCCTCTAGAAGATTACTCTTTCTTCACAGCTCCCATTTTTACTATCTGTCTCCCTCTGTCTCCAGTTCTCTGTCTGTCACTATCTCTTTTTTCCACTCTCCCACCTGTCCTCCCTCTGCCTCATTTCCAATGCACTCTTTCTCATTCAGATGTTGTCTTCATGTCCTGTGGCTAAAGACTTTGGAAGGCCCATGCTAAACAATTTTTTTTCTGTAATGGAACTAGTGGAAAAGTCTTTCTCAGGGACCTTGCACTCAAAGGGCTTCTGACAGTAAGGTGCCTTGCACAGCTTTTTATACAAGAGCACTAGCTGGCTGTTCTCAGATGTTTATGTACATGCACATTTGTAAATGCTTATATATGTTAGCATGGTTTTGTCTCTTAGAACTCCCCACATAGCTCTGATGTTGCCTCATCAGCTCATATATAGTTTAAAGTAGCATGTTTCATCTTTAAATGAGCAGGACTGAGTATAATACTGGATATATGTAAATGCTTTGCAAAACCTAAATACTTTATGTGGACATTCGGTAACTCATAGTTGTACCTGTCATGGGTGGTTTTTTTTTGATGACCCATACGGAACAGCATCACACACACAAACCCTAAATGTAACTATGTGTTTTGCAAGCTGTCAGTGTAAAGCGTTTTCCGTTCTAAGTGACGTAGGTGCAGGTGCTGCCTCTGCTCCAAATATGAACATCTGTCACTATACAGATGTGCCACCTTGCTTATTTTTTCCTGTCATAACCTCTTAAAAAGTAGACAAAGGTCAAATGGTTGTAATTTTCTTACAGCGGTTATTTTTAGATGATTCAATCTAGTCACCCTAGTGACTGAGGAAGATATGCACAGAGGTATGCTCCTGAAGATATTAGTTTACATCTAGGCTGTGGCATGTAGTATGAATAACCAACCAGTAATGAACTCAATCTTATTTTTTATGTTAACACCTAAGAACCTTTAATGCTGTTTGTTACTAGTTTGTTTTTTAAACACTATTTTTTGTCAGCCTTTCTAAAAAAAAAAATCATGAGCGTCCCCTGATACATCCTCTCCATCACTAGGAGTTGTTGCAAAGCTTTGTGTATCTGCTTACGTCTTTCCGTGCCTAATTGGGTCCCACTGAAGGTGGGGCATTTGCAGGACAACATGTGGTGTTAATAAGCCTGTGTCTTTCTCTGGCTTTGGCCTTGCACTAGGTCTCACTACCTCTGTAAGGCAAGTGCAACCAGCACCAATTATCCGGCCCCATGCATCAGCTAATATTATCTTTCTCTGTGGGGCCGCCTCCGGTGTACAGCATCATTTGCTTACGTACTTGTGTAATGCATGTTTTCTTCCCTGCATCCTCTCTCCCTTCACTCGCACTCTGTCTTGCTGTCATGGACTGGCTATTGTGAACTCAGAGGGAGATGTAACATCTTTAAATGTGGCTCATTTGTTGAATTGCAGCTGAAAGTTGCCAGCATGCGTCAGTCTTGTCAGCACAAAAAAAAAAAAATGTTCATCTTAATTATGGCTTTCATCTGTCACATACTTGAACTAAAGCGAAGGTGAAAGTGAAGTGAAGCAGGTTGAACTGTCTGCAGCATGCATGCGATGTGTGCACATTACTCTTAGTGAAGCCTATTTCAGTGTAACCCAGTCTTGATCCTGGAGGCCCACTGCCCTGCACATAGTATGGTTTTAACTCTTTCCAACTCACCTGGTCTATTTTGTAGTTGTTTGCTAACTTACAAAATGTCAGATATCCCAACACATAATTGCCAGTCTGTATGCAGCATAATCAAACATGCTATTTCCTTAGTTCAGTAATTCAGTTAACTTTTTCTGAATTACTGGAAAATTCACATTATTCACATAATCAGGGCATTTGAGATTGTACCTGTCTTGAGTAGGCAGATGTTCTTATAAGATTTCTTGCATTAGCTTTGTAATCTAAACACAGACAGGCTCTATTCCCTGTGCCTGTCCACCACATGATGTGGATAACAGGTGTGACTGCCCCCCTAGATACCAAAACGAGAGCGTTGTTTCCACTTGGAACACAGGAAGAAAGAATGAGGAGAGATGGAGGGCTGGCATTCCTCAAAATCCACTGAGTGTAGCTTGCACATAAACACAAAGTGTACTATGCCACTGCCCACATCCCAGCAGGCCCCAACCTTCCCAATATATATATATATATATATATATATATATATACATACAATCAGGTTACCATGTTCACTCTACACTCTATATGTGAACTCCTTTTCTATATTTCTGCATCATAAATAAATCTCCTCATGAACTGAATCTCAAGAGAAAAAACAGGTAATGAAGAATAAAATTGTTTTGAAACCCCAGAAACTAAAAGCAAAGGTTCACATACATTTGCCATTCACAAACGTAATATTAAATGACCAAGTATAATATTTTTTTCTTATTTGCTTAATTGGATTCTCTTTATCTACTTTAAGGACTTTGAAATTCTAAGGAAAATCTGAGCATATGAAAGTCTGACAATGTTTTAGGTAATATTTATACAGAAAATCCAAAAGGTTTCACTTTCAAGCACCACTGTGTGGGTCATTATAGTTCAGATGTAATTGATGCTAGTGTAAGCCACTGCCAAGGTTCACTCATTCTCTGCACACAGCACATGCCCTACACCCCAGAACCTGACTTGTTTGCTGAAGCATTTCAAACCAGTTGTGTTCTTTTCTAGCTGCATGCATATCCATATTTAGTCACGTCATTGTATGACATATCGTATCGTGACTACCATATTAGCTTGTGGCTAATGTATTAGCTTGTGAATAACATATTAGAGTTAAATAAGAGACATTATAATGCATTATAAAGTACTTTTCAAAATAATAATAGTAATGTTGAGTGCTCTAATTAATGGTAATGGAAACATTACATAACATGTATTCATGTATAACTATGTATAACATATAACTCAAGACACCAGTATCATATTGAATAATACATTTTTGAAACGATTCACCCCTACTATCACCCATTACTGTTAATGTTACATTTACAGTGTACGTTATTTCCCATACATTTAAGATTTTTAACATTTAGTCTCTCAGGCAATGGATTCTCCTGTGATGAAAAGTTAATTATATTTGTTTTCTCATGATCTCAGCTTATTCTCGTCATGACAAAATGGGATAAAGATCTAAAGGGGAGAATTAAATTAATTAATCAATTTCACAACAGGCCAAACACGACTTTTTGTATGTTTTGAATAGCATATTTTTAAAAGAAATCAGAAAATCACTTTCATGTGAATCGGGTGCTCTGTCTGCCTGCTTTCAGCTTTTCAGCATAATATTACACAGTCCCAACATTGCAATATTTACACACTGCATAGTGTTCCCATAGTTCTCATTCAGTGCAATCCTAAATGAGTGCTTCATTTGGGGGAAAATGAGCATCTCTGTGTCTCTATTGGTCGTTTAGCTACTAATTGCTCTTGCTTCGAGTCCATTTCAGTAGCACATTTTTACTTTGTGCCAGTAGGCTTTAATCTGAGGGGCAGTACTGGTCAGTAGTGCTGGTAGTGTAATAAGGCACTAAGCCCCATGTGTTTGATACTCAGCACCACAACAGCTTTATGTGAATACAAACCTATCAGTAGAAGCTTTCCTTACAGTAACTTGTAATGCCCTGAAACTACCCACGCTTTTGCGGAAGATCCTAAGGTTTTGTTTAGTTTGTTAACCAGCTTGCAGGGGAGTGTGGGAGAGTTTTATGTCCATGGAGGCTCAGTGTTGAATAAATCTCTGACTTGTGTCAGAATTATATATATACTGGGAAATGGCAATGCATATGAAGGTACATTCACATTTGTATATGCATGTGTGTGGGTGAGAGAGAAATAGAGAGAAAGAGAGAGAGAGAGAGAGAGGGAGAGAGAGAGAGAGAGAGCAAGAAAGTGTAAGGCAAATATGTGTTAGTCCACACACACGTGTGCATGCGTGCAGGCTTGCTGTCATCACTCCAGATGGGTGTAGATACGCTTCGGGTCGATGCACCTGCGTGAATAATCATAATTATTTAAAGCAGCTCTCTGTAACTGGAGAGGTGAAAGTTGCAGTATCAGATGGGCGGCTTTCTAGATGCCCATTAAAACTTTCAGAGTTGAAGTAATGACTCCATATGTGTGCAGAACAGTGCGTCAGAATACAATGCCCGGAGTAAAGACTTATTAAAAAATTCCATACAAAGGAAAATGCTACTTTCCTAAACAAACGTAGCTGCTGTAGATGCTCTTAAAGGAAAGTTGGTGTTACATTTGATCTTTGTTTTTTTTAATTATTCAGCTTTCCTGGATTTCAGTTAAATCAACCTGCAGTTTCATCAACCAGGGATTATAATGAACATCCCAGAGAGACTTGCAGAATTCAGTCAGACTGAATCCTTTGATAAACTCTGACCTGTCTCAGGTGCTGCTGACAGCTGTGGCCCTCAACAGAGCTGTGACAATCTATGACCTCATTGTGTATGTGTGTGCGTGAGAGAGTGTATGTTACAGGGAATGTGTGGTCCCTTCTGTAATCATGTCCTGCAATTGGTTGCACACTGTGGCGGCCTCTTAAGTATGACACTAGGTGCTAATTCCACACCAGGGCTGCTTTTAATTTATACCTTAGCCTCCAATAGCATTGTTCATTCCTCTAGCTTTTAAATGCTCAATACTCCATCTATGGTGTTAGAACTTGACCTTTTGTTGCTCACAGCAAACCTTTTATTTCTGTTTTCCTGTGGTATCCTTCCTGAAGTATCAAATACATGAAGGCTGATTTCAATTAATTAGATTTTTTTTTCTCAGATTCCTTTTCTCTTAGAGAGAATAACTGACACACGTTTATGTGCATTTTTCTTCCCAGTGCTTTTATATACAACACTGTGTAAAATTAAAACAAAATGTGATGACTTGCAAATCATGTAAAGACAACAAATCAAATCTTGAAATTTTATTGTTTTATGAATAATTACTGCCTCATTTTGAATGTGTTGGGACGGGGTAACAAAAGACCGGAAAAGGAAATATTGAACTCCCCAGGGCCTGAACTTATTTACGATAAACTGAGAGTGGAAAACTGTCCTGTGGTCTGATTAATCATTATATGTTATAATATAATATAATATAATATAATACACAAAATAAGATCTTTTTGGAAATAATGGACACCTTTTACTCTGTGCTAAAGAAGAGAGGGACCATCTGGCCTGTTATCAGCACACAGTTTAAAAGCCAGCATCAGTGATGTATGGGTTTGCATGAAAGATGAAATGAAAGATTCCAAAGTGTTGCGTCATTTTATTACAGTTTTATATCACACATTTATCGGAAGCCCTCCTAAAGCAGCTGAAATATTCATTAGCCTAACTGTGGCTTGCTGGTGTTACTTTGATGAGTATCATGTGTGCCCGATAGCTGCGCAGATTTCGCTGCATGTATTACGCTCTTGAGAGTATTTGTGGCTCCGCTGTGGTTGTGTGTGATTTACTTCAGGAGAGAGTGTCCAGTGTTAACTTTAATTTTTACTTTAACAATTTAAACCCGTAAGAATGTTCATTGCATAACATACCAAATTACACACCCAGGGGTGGGGCTATGCTGCAGTGGGAGGTAGTCAGTGGCACACATATGCATATTGTGATAGTATTGTTACTCTAAATTCTTTTGGCCATGATAATCATGTAGAGAAAATCTGATATCATGACTACCCCATCCCGATTTTTTTGGAAACTTGTTTCGGTCATCGGATTCTAAATTATGTCAACATGTTTTCATTCTATTTTCAATTAAGTATGGGTTTACATGAATAACAGATCATTGCAGTCTGTTCTTAATTACACTGTACACAGCATATTTTGAAAATGGGGAAATATTACTGTTTTTTCATTGTTTATATTTTACCAGTATTGTAGCTTATTTGAAAGGCTATATATGTAATTAAACATTAAATCCATGTATTCCTTTTAACTCTGATCATTTAAAATTCTAGAAATACATAGTAGATTATTGATTACTAATATAATGGATTGTCCTAAAGATTGCTCACTGTCAGCTTGATTAACGAAATTTAAAGCTGACACTGTACTGATTTCTCTAATATGTTATTCACAAGCTTATACATTAGCCACAAGCTAATATGGTAGTCACGATACGATATGTCATACAATGACGTGACTGTTTTTATTCTAAAAGGCGATACTGAAGCAAGATCATACATCCTGCAAACATATGGCAAACATATGTCTATGCCACAGGTGGTTGACAGCATGTTGTGGGAGAGGAGGACAGTCTATTGGGTCAAAGGCCAGAGGTTAAGCTAGCATTCCATTAAGGATTAAACATCACACACTGAAACTCTTTGGGTATGCTTGGTCGCTGCAAGCATTTGGAGCAGACGGAAACATGACAGCAGTGGTCTGCAGGTCCTTGTAGAAATATAACACATGCCTGCTGTGAGTAGTTTAACCCCTGGAGTCAAACAGCACAGCAAAGACAGGCTAGTTAACTAGGCCACTAGTTAACATCTTCTGAGAAAGATGTTGTGTGAGATAGATAATCTTTACTCTGAGCACATAGTAAATAAACTTTGATAGAAAAATTATTAATAATTTGTCCAGTCTGATTTAGGTTTTTATATATTTAAATCATTTACATTTATCCTCTAGTATGGCTGTGCAGCATACATTTATATAAATCCAAGGATGAGAAAAAAGATGGCTGGATGGATGGGCAGATAAATGGATGGATGGATGTCATGATTCAACTTCAACAAATTATTGTCCAGAAGAATAGACCATGGCATTCAAAATTTAATTACTTAAATGTTTTGGCTACGATCTGCAAACAGTAACATCAATCAATATAAAAAATAAAAATAATCTTTGTGGGGTAGTGCAGTTGTTTAAAAATCCTCTTATTTGGTCACTTTCGGAAGTCAGCAGAAGGAGGGTTCAGTCTAAAGTGAAGTATAGTTTACACTAGCAGTGCAGACAGAGTTGCAAGTGAAAACAAATTTTAGAGCATTTTTTATCAATACCAGGGGGAAAGGAGCTGTCCAAAGGAGGACTTTATTAGGGGCTTTGTGGTAACAGTCATTTAGATTAGCTTAGCAGGTTAGCATAGCAATTATGACTTTTAGCTGAAGAACAGAGCTAGCCCAATAATGAACATTTATCAGGACGATGGTTTACTGAGACACCTGGTTAAATGTCTCAGTGCTACTGAAAACAGAAGCAATCACCGACCTCTGTCCTGGTCAGCGCTTAATTTTCATGCATAACAAAAGCTGCTACTACTGACAAGGTCTGTGGTACATGAAATATGGAAGCATGTGTGTGTCAAAAGAAAGTGCATGCAGGAAAGCACATTGATATAAATACTGCTGAAAACATATATTACTGGATCAAATAAATATGTTTTAATATATCAGTATTTTTGAACCACTAATATATCAACCTTTTTTCATACAGTTATTAAGGATTGGGCAGTTAAAAAATTAGGTTTATACCTATGGCTCTGACTGACAGACTGACTGACACTTCTACCACCTGTTGTCTTACAAAGGTACTCTGATAACACCGGTCAGCTGCCTATGTTGTGTTGCACAGATAATGCTCTATTTATAGTGTGTGGTCTGTGGAGCTTGCTGGGTTTGTGTTAGGCTCTCATCTCCAGTGAAGGCATTTGAGAAGGCCAACACCGGAGCTACCTGCACTATGAGATCACAGGGCTGCATTACAGGTTAAAGAATGTGTTTAAATGCATTGCCCAGTATGGTTGCTTACATGCATCCTTCCCCATTTACACATAAGCCAAATGCACACAGTTGACTAAGACCTAACACTTGGCAAAAAAGTACACTTTAATAAAGCATGCTCATGAGAATTATGATTAAACACAGAGGCCGAAGAGAGAAAACTGGAAAACAAGCTCCTTTAAGAACTGGGAGAAACCTCAGGTAGCTTTCCTACACCGTCATTGAGTGGCCAGATCAGATACAGCTAAATGTTTCTAAATCATTTTGTTTGTAGGTTAAAACCCTAAAAAATCCTCTGAGTGATGTAAAAGTGTAATGCTGTTACGATACATTCGATAAAATACCTAGAGATTTGATCATACCTCACTTTGATGACAAAAAATCAGACGCACAAACATAAAGATACTCCTAGATACGAAACTACTAATTGCTTATTCATAGAACTGTAAATGCTCATGCATGTTTTAGCCAGGCAGTATTTTCAGATGTTGAAATTACAGTCATTCATATGTCAAACAGCATCACAATAGTGTAACAATCAGCTCTGTAACAATGGCAGCTTTCTGCATCACTCTGTTTCACTCTGTAGGGTTGCCCCAGCACAGTGTTTGGCTGGCTGGGATCATAGCCTGAGGTTTGCTTGCTCCTGCCACAAGAGCACCCCAGTTCACTGAGCCTGAGGTTTGCTTGCTCCTGCCACAAGAGCACCCCAGTTCACTGACAAGTTAGATGCAAATTCAAAAATCAAAAAAGCCAACTCTTACTATTTTAAGCAACAATTTATTTATTTTTCATGTGTTTTAAATAGTGAAGTCCATGTGCACCTAGTATTTGTTGCCTATTTCTTTAGTATCTTCCAAAATCCTGAACTGAAATGCAGTTGTGATAGGTTTGAGCAAGAGGTTGCTTGAGATATCTCTACCATAATTCTGCTGCTTGTCTGGAGGCCTTCTGCTCCAAGAGCTTCCCTTCCTATCAATGGTCTCCTCCTGTGTTCCAGCTAAATGGCATCATTAGCTATCATGGGCACTTAATGTTTTCTGGAGTGCATTATTTCATTATAAAGGCCTCAAGTGGACTGGAAGACTTTATGGTTCAGTGCCCAGTTTTATTGCGCTTAGTGCCATGATGGCAGGCTGTGTAGTGTCTCAGCCTCTGTTGGGTATCGCCACTTTGATAAACATAATTCATTTTGCTCAGCCAGTGAAAGCACAATGTGTTGATAATGTAAAGGCTTAAAGACAAGGAGCGCTGCCAAGCCATCCAGGCAGAAGCCTCTCGTGAAGAAACCGCATGGTTTATTTCTTCGTTTTCTCAAAGGCACAATACATATTTTCTAAAAAGCATCTGTGCATCTTGTTTTATAATGCAAATAAATTGCTGGCAGTGTAGTTTTAATAGAGTACATCTGAGAATGGGAGCGAGAGAGAGGAAGGAAAGATTTAGTTTGTGTGTGTCATAACTTGTAATTAGTAAAGCATCCCTTGAAACTGATATAGATGCCCTCCATGCACTGTAGAGTATGTAGAGAGTTTTCAGTCAAACACTGGGAGAAGTGCATCTGAAACATAATAAGCCTGTGTTATTTTTCTCCCTTTGGGAATACTTAAAGCAAATCATGTTGTACTTATTTTGATTTAAAAATGCAGCGGGCAGAGACAGAAATGCATGATGACTATGGAAACCTGAAGCGGAACAGGCATGCCTTAACATCAATGTCATTCACATTGAAAGAGCTACGTTAAAGGCAGTGCATGCACTAATGCCTGTTTGACAGATCTCATTTTGGGGAGGAGTAGCCACAGCTGAGAGATATGCATGAAGTCCATTCCCCACAAATCACAAACACACACACGCTCACAAGTATGGGATGCAGGGCTGAATACCTCTGTTGCCAGCCGTGGACACGGATGCCCAGGGCTTTTGAGCTGAGTCATCCCGTGCTCAAATGTTGGCATGGAGCCACAAGTGTGCCTAATGCAATAAATGTGCATGAGCGATACCAAGCCCATCAACGCCAGGGGGAGAGTGTGTTTACGTAGGCTTTGCTGCCGTAGATTTAGCATCATCCAATTTGGATAATGATGTAACACTGAATATCAAAATAGTGTACACGCCTTCCAGCTTTTCCTAGTGGCTTCTGATCATAAATAAAAATGAATATATGAATCTGTGTATGTGTTATTAATATGCATTAGCAATTAAAGTATTTTGCATTAAAGAGTATTTTCACAAAATGTTAGAAGAAAAGATTTTTCTTAATACAACACTCACATATCTCTTCATATAGTGAACATATGGAAATTAAAGTTTAAATTATTGTTTTTATAACATCATGGAGACTGAACTCTTTACATATATGCACCTATTCAGTCACAGCAGTATAGCCCCACCCACACAAGTCATAAGGAGTGTTTCAGCCTGGACCTTACTTTTTGCCTTAAAACTTATTTGAAAAGGCAAATGTCACTATCTTGGATACAGTGCCTAAAAGTAATTATACTCAAATGATATTTCATAATTTAAATACATAAAAAACAGATCAGTCACATGGTCCATAAAATTAGAATCAGGTGTTCCAGGTTTAGGTGGCATTGTTTAGAACTTGTCTGGAAAATGTCTTATTTAAGCCTGACATCTAGGGTCCCTAATGGACTTGCAACTTGCAATCATTGATTTATCTATGAAATCAGCATCATATCAAAGAGTGTGAAGATAATGTGAGGCCATCTGTCCAAAAGTTGAAGCCTAACCGTAGGTGGATATTTCAGCAAGCACAAAGCACACTGGCCAATCCAAGAAGGAATGGCTCAAAAAAAGATAGGATGGTTTTCTGAACTGATGAATTGCCTTAGGTGATTTGAAAAGGGCAGTACTTCCACAAAAAAAAACACATCTTGAACGCAACTGAAGAAATTTTGCATGGGAGAGTGGTCAAACATTTCAGCAAGTCAATGTCAGAGATCAGTGGACAATTATGCCAAACACATACACAGAAGAATATTAAACCTTGCAGTTTTGTTCATGAATATCACCTTTTTCAGTAGACACTGTATTAAAAATGGTGAAATTTGTGTTTTTTAAAATATGTTCAAAAAAATTCAGTGGAGTGTACTTATTTTTTCACATGAACAGGTACAAAATCAGCCTTTTTAATTTCAAGTTCTTGAAAGGGGTTAGGGTCATGAAAATGAATTATGACAATCTTAAGCGAACTGTGCACAAACTGCTATATATGCTCAGGTAGGCCTTTATGTCAGTATTTTAGATGATCACCCTTGCATTAAATGTGCATAATGTTACAATATACAACTCATGTGGACTAAGCAAACACTTTTGGTGTAATTTTTGTCATTTTGCATTTTTTACACAACTGAAAAGTGTATTGCAGCTTAGGCATCACGTTGTGAGCTCAAAAAGATCAGCTAACTGAATATGTAACACTATTGATCCACATGTTTATCAGGGACCATAAATGTCATTGGGTACAGGGTAAAGTGTGAAGTTGAAGTTTTACTTCTTGTCAAGTTGAACAGAATGTGAGGTCTTGGCAGGCCAGCTGGTGAAGATGTGGAACGTGCTGGGGTTCCATTCCCACAGGTTAATCACATATAATTATACAGGGCTGCTCACTCGAGGATAAGCCACACAGCGAGGGTTTTAGCATCTTAGCTTGCCATATAGTGCTAAGGCGGCTCCAGCACTTGGGCTGATTTGCTGAGTGTTGGTAGGAGCTGGCCTTTCACTCGGACCAGTCTCATAGTGGAAGTAATAGGCTGGTGCTAAATCACCATCAAGCATGACGTGGCTGTCATAATGAATCCTTCTAGCTCTGAAACTGCAACTTTATAGAAAAAGTAGAAAAAAAATGTAACAGTAAGAGCTGCTGGAGTTTCCAAATGATTTAGAAAAGAAAAAATAAAGTTTAGAAGAAAGTTTGATATGACAGTGATGTACAGTGGACAGTGATAATACATGCTAATTACTGAACCAGGGCATCTCATGCTAGAGACACCTACAAAATAAAGATGAAGAAGAGAAAAAAAACACCCACGGCTTCAGTCATCAAAGCCTGACCGTCTGTCCTTTATATGTTCTCTTTTTATAACTGCTGCTATATAGTGTTGAAGTGGTTATGCTGTTCACTTAAAGAATAACAGCAAGGGAAAAAAGAGGTTCATTTTACTGAGTTTTGAAGCTGTATAATAAAGATTGCAGGGTCAGATTATAATGAAACATGGTTGACATGAACATAGAAAGGAAGAAACTTTTTTTTTAAACACAAACTGAATTACTTACGTAAATCCAAAACATTTTACAAATAATAAAAAAACAACTCAACGTTTATAACATATAGCATACCATTCTGTACAGTTATGTCAACGTTAACAGGACTAGAAGTGAACATTAACTGCTGCAGCTGGAAAGAACACAGTTACTGATGTACTTTGAAAGTCGCTTCAAATAAGCCTACACGTTATCTCATCGTTCCACTCAACCACCCTCTGAGCAGTCCCTGGAGCTAGGAGACTTAAGCAGTCATTTTAATAATGGTAGGCCACCACTGACCCTTCTAAGCAGTTTTACTTTTTCTGGGAAGTGGTCTGAGCCTAAAAGGTCAGATCAATAACGCAGATGCTGCCCAGACATTAGCTTCTACCTAATTAATCGAAATACCAAAAAAAATAATGAAATGTGTTAAATGGTATAGATAAGCAGTGATGCAACTAACAATACTTTCTCCAGTTTTGCCTGTTCTTCATATTTCAATTTTAGCACACTGGATGCACATATATTATTATATGAAAAATGATAATCATTGGCATTAGAAGTTAAACATTATTGGCTAGTTTCCCAGACAGTGATCAAACCTAGTAGCAAACTACATTTCCCTATCAATGGGGAGTCAGCATGCTTTGTAGCCTGGAAAACTGGCCTTACATAGTTTAAATTAAGGGCATTTACATGTCACAATCATTATCTTCACATTTATGTTTGATTTTTTTTAATTAATTCTGTATGTAAACATAATTGGTCTTTGATGAATACAAGAAACACCAGGTAAAGGTGACCAAAGATCATTATTTTAATGAGGTTTCCTTATGTTTTTTTTAAATTCCAACTTAGACTCTAGAAATAGAATTTTAATTAAAATAAGAAATTAAAATCATTTTCTTAAAATAATACAATATTAGAAAGTATAATTAAATCTCCATGCAAGCAAACATTTGTCTGGGGGGGGGGGGGAGAAAAACAAACAAAGGAAGTAAGAAAGAAGAAAGAAAGAAAGCATTTAAATGCACTGGAGTTGCTGCAGGTCAGTTGCATCAATTCAGCCCACATTCATTCCTTTTCGAACCTGTTCAAGCCTGTTTGCTTCATACAAGATGATTCAGTTCAGGTGACTGAGATATATATATATATATATGGGGGGTCTCTGAGGAAACAGCTCTGGCTAAATAATGTCTCACTCGTTCAGGCCCTCTCTGCTTCATCACGCCCCCCCTGGCGTTTTGAACATACCTAATTTGTCTGTTTGGTTCTCCATCCCCAGCTGACCTCCCATCTGGCCACTGCTGCAGCAGTCCGGCCTCCACCCCTGCTTCTGTGTGCCTCTCAAATCAGCCAGCCCCTCACATGTGGCTATGCTGCACTAGTTCCACTCCACTTTAATCCCTATACTGGCAAGTAAAGCTATCATTCACATATAGACACCATAATCACAGGGGATTTTCTTCTCTGATTCACTGTGTGCACTCCTATCTTTGTTTAGTTGGCTTTGCCTTTGCTGGTGCCACAGTGTGATGCTGTGGGCCTCATAGATCTCTTCAGGTTATGTGTAACTCAACGAGTGCAAAAGCTGCATCAAATCAAGCAGCTAACTGGCACAATTAGGTAAATGGGGTGGGCTCAGGTGGAATAAAATCAGAGCAATTTTTTTTTCAGTTGAAATGGATGAAATAGATCATGTTTTTTTTTTTTTAACTATTCTGATAAACCAAAGGAGTGAAGGCAACCCTCTGTTGTCTAATACAGTGATGTTTCTGCTGGGTGTCCAAGGCCAGTGGATGAAAAGGAGTGGAGGAAGGGAGTCATCTCACATATTGAAATGCCACGCTGGTGGCCAGCCTGTGATTTATTCCCCATAAGGGCCTTGGCTTTGCCGGAAAGAGGGCGCACCTCACTTCTCATTGTTGTCTGAAGAGAAGAATTTGCACTCCCGGATTTTAAGAAGGATGATTTGGACAAAAATGAAATGGCTTTTTCTCTGATGATTAAGGCATGCGTTTTCATCGTGCTATTTAGTGAGCAGTAAGCTTTCATGTCTTGGCTGATTGACTACATTTAGGGCAAAGACAAAATTAAATAACATTTTGGCCAAAACATTTTTGTCCCATGCTTTGCTTTTGCTTTTTTTTTTTTTAATGACTGAATATTTATATTATTTACTTATATCCCATTTCAGTGAGATTTTGTTAGCTTCCATTTCATCCAACATTTGATAATGATGATTTGTTTGCTCGTTAATGTAATTCAACAACTTGATATGCTGTTAATTACATGTGCACGTTCATGATGAGCCAATTTGAAGATACAAAGCTTTATTAAATATATATTCATATATAAGACTCTTACAGTTTGTACATATGGCCAGTAGTCCTGCTTTATTATTACAAAAATCTAAATCATGATCATTTTGGTCAGTATTGTGAACATTATTATTTAAAAGGACCATTTACTTTGGGAAAAAAAAACATTTAACAATGAATTTTCTTGAACTTTAAACATATTTTAACTGAAAAACAAGTCACAAGCTGCAATCAGCTTAAAAAAAAAACCAAAAATCTGAAGACCCCAGTGAAATCTCTGGCTAACATAAGACAAAGCAACACAACGATATAGCATATAATTATATTATCACTGGAAGCCAAAATCATAACTGAAAATAACATTTTATTAATTGCACAAGTGTGATGGGCTAATGGATCAGTACTGATCAGGAGTGGCAGGCCAGTCATTAAGAAGGGGGAATAAACACTGAATGATTGATTATGTGGCCCTTCTGAAGCGATAGGGTTTTTCGGCTACTGGATTAGAATGAGTCGTCAGGTCACCGCTGCTTACAGACCCAAAACAGACTTGACCTCTACGACACCAAATCGTTAACCGTGAAACACAGAAACTACACACTGCATTTAAATCAAGCTGCCCCTGGAATAATTTTTTTTCTGAACAAACATAAATCTGTGCAGAAATTTTTGTAAAAGAATGTTTGTGTATCACAAAGCCATTGTGTTATTATTGACCCAATAGCACAGATTAATATCTTCCTTAATAATTTTTTCCTTGAAGTTATGTGATGTGGTGATGCAATAGTGTTGTGTGTATGTTATTTAGCAAGCAACAGCATTGTGCAATGTCAGCCAGTGTCCTGAGGTGCGCAGTGACTGTTGCCTGTGAGCTCTCCCTGTGTGGCCCAGCCTCTGGGTCATCAGCTGTCATCACTGCGAACGTGTAGAGGATATCACTGCCAATCAGCTACTTTAGCATTACTAGTTATTTGACTAAGGGCTTTTGACACTGCATTTTTGCCGTGTTTTACATATTTAATTGGGAATGGCTATCAAACAAGCACAAAAAGATTAATACATTAAAGGTATTGTTTGAAAAAAATAGATATCTTTATTTACCTCATAACACACCACTCACACATGCAACACACAGTTACACACTTTGTAACACAGACACCAAGACTTTTCATGTCAGATGTAAAGAGTCGTCTTCAGGTTTAAAATTATATAACCAGCCAATGCAACACTGCCAGCAATTCAGTAAATTCAACTCTGTTCCATGTAGTGGAGAATATATATAGTACAGTGCAAGAGTCTTGGGCTTGGGCAACCAAGACAATTGTGTACATTTATGAATTGTTGGCACTAAGTGTGTGTTTTGCCAGTCAAACACTATATAACTTTAGAATAAATGCAGCCAAACATGAAAACAGTATAACATCTTGGTAATCAATCTCCTGGTTGGAAGAATACAGTCTGAAGAACAAAGGTTTAATTCTTGACTTCTGGAAGGGTTACTGTAAAGACTGGGCTTCCTCAAGGAGATGTTTGGTAATGTTTAAGCTAACATTAGCTAGTTTCTGTTATTTAATATACTTTCAGTGCATATACTATCTTCTTTATATTCATATACATAACATCTTTAGACTTTGTATTTATACATATGAACAAAACTATGTGTTCCACAAAAATGAAGCTGATATGGAAAGTATTCAGACACTACAAAATAATAATGTTAGTACTTTGTTGCCAAGCTGTTGTAGGCAGTTACAGCTTCGAAACAGCTATGATAAGAAGTAATTAACTTTTTGCAGCATTGCAGCGAAATAGGATTTAAGTCAGGCTGGGCCACGCAAGCAACTTTGTCTTCTTTTTTTGAAACCACTCTTGAGTTATTCTGTCTGCATGTGTGGGCCCTAAAACGTTGTTGAAACCTCTATTTTATCCCCTTTCTTGGCTGATTACATTTTCCATGAATATGTTCTGGGACATCACACCATTTATATTTTCTTTGATGACTTGTAATGCCCAAGTACTATTTGCAGAGAAGCAGCCTCATATTATATCAGCTCTCATCTCTGTTCTTCACCATGAATACAGTGTTCCTGGGACCATAGATGCATTTTCTTTAGACATGATAAGCTGAATTTTTGCCAGAGAGTTCTATTTCTGTTTTGTCTGACAAGGGCACACTGTTCCCACAGTTCTTATTTGTCTAAATGCTTGATTTATTAGATGCAGATCTCTGTGCTTCTTAAAAAAAAAAAAGTTCAGTGTGGTGTGTAGGACTAGACATGATTGAGGTGCAGTTCAGTGCTTATTGTTCCTGCTGCTTTCAGGTCATATCACAACTCTTGACTGCTGGCTTCTGTCTTACCTTCCTAGCTTCCTTATCATTATTCTGAGAGGAAATGTGTGTTCGTGAACCAGCCTGGAGACAATTAGTTGTTGTTACATGAAATATTTAATAATAATATCTTTTAAAATAATAAATAAATAATATAATCCTTTATAATGCCTTTACATGCATACTTTTTCGCATTAATATGCACAACTTTTTTATTTTTAACCTTTACATAAAGGTATATTTTATTATACTTTTCATATTTTATTTGATTATTATGCAAAGAGTTCCTAATCAGTATTTAATTTCTTTTCCATCTTTTCCCCCTGATCTGTAGTTATAGTTATTTCCCAAAGTGATGTCTTTTTTACTTCACACTACCATCTGTCAGAGCATGGCATAATGCCTTTTCTAAGCACAGGTAATATAAATTACATAATTTGTATTTTCCCTAAGCAGCTCCTTGTTCTCTGAGGAGAATGCTAAATTCATTTTTAAAATGTGGACCCTTAGCTGAGTAGTATTGCACTTGGTAAAACAAAGAATTGGCTCTATTGATGGGCCGCTGCATCCACTGGGACTGGGCACCACATGTAAAACACAGCACACTTGAATCTGAACCTAAAACCCAGTTGTTCTGCATACCTCGCACATTTGTTGTGTGCACTCAGGAGGGAAATCAATGATGAGCTTAATCAGCATAAGGAATGAGAGCGAAAAAGTCACCAGTAGAAATATTTCTGAAAATATACTGTCTTTAAAAATGGCCAGTGAATTGTCAGTGACAGGTTTTTGATGTAATTGAAGCCATGATTGAAGCCAGATGTGCACTGTATAACTTGCTGTAAGTAACATGACGTTGTGAGGCAAGCTGTCTGCATTTGAACCTTTTACCTGGTGTCACCTCTCCAGCCTGCAGTGACCCCTGGGTGTCTGGTCAAGTGTACATCAGTAATTGAAGAGTCAGCAAGAGGCCTACGAATAATTTACACTTTTCAGCATAATTAAGTGAACTTAACACTGAACTGGAAACTGTGATCCACAAAGAAAGTGTAACTGAAGCACTAGGTCACTACATGAAAACCGTGTGTGTGTGTACATCTTCAAATGACATTAATTCTACTACACAATGTGAGAACCACTTGAATGAAGGAAGGTATCCATGTAAAGCATTGGATCAGTGTCATACATCTCCCAAAATATATTGTTTAAGGTTTTCTGATCAGTTACATGTAAAAACAAAAACAATCATATAATGTTTATGAATACTAAGTCCCTTAACTAAGGGTGAGCAATATAGGAAATATATGAAAGAATTTATCAATACATGAATTGTTTCACAAAGTTGCAAATGACAGATGTCTTATTTAGGATACATATAGTTGTATTCTACATGTTCTGATGCCCATTATATACTCAAAATACCATCTTATGATTTAATTTTCTACTATAATAATACATTTTCATCCAGGACTATGCTTAAATTGACATACAGTGACTGCATACACTGCTGGGTATCAAAATTGGAATCAACTACTTCTATACAAATGAATATTCAAAAATTCCCCATCATTCTTATACAATCTAGTAGTTGTTTAAATTATGCATTGGGGAAAACGTACTGTTAAAAAAACTTGAAAATGCCAAATGTAACTGTTCATTTTCTAAATGACTCATGTTGTGTCTTAGTACCTAGAAAACAGCAAAAAAAATGTTGCACTGATGTGAGACAGAGAAATCAAATCTGGTATGATCAAGTAAGAACGCATCTCCACTAGTAAGATACTACCAGGTAAACAGGAACACTCACTCTGATCCTCAGAGTTTCAAGCATCTGTGTTGGAAGTTCTGATCAGTGGGGCAGAAAATAGGGGGTGCAGGCTCCTAATTACATCTGTCACTAACAGTGACAGAAATGGCTAAAGGGGGCCAGGCCTTTGGAGTCCAGCTATTCTGCAGCCCCCATGACAGATGGGTCTCTGGGGAGTTAGGGGGAACAGAGAGGAGTCTGCAGCTCTGGACACCTGCTAATATCTTTTTTTTTCTTATAATACTTTTCCTAACTGTTCAAAAGTTTTGAAGTTACTGTACTTGTATAGAAGTGGACAGAACTAGAGGAGGTCACCACAACAGAAAGTTCACTAGTTAACAATAACACTAACAAAATATCATGATACTGCATTATTTATAGGGTTCAACCAGCACCAGTCAACAGCCCAGTCCAGCACATTCTTGTCATACATCACTCTCCCCCTACATTTTAGCTCTAGTTTCATTAGTAGATTGTGCCACAACTGAATATATCAGTCACCAGTCATTTTTCTTGATTCAAATTTCATTCTACATATGTCAAGAATATTGAATTGTGAACTCAGTATTGTGAATCGAATGAAATCATGGACCGTAATGATGCATAGAATCAAGGAATAAGGAAAAACTGCAAAAAAAAACAGAAATAGTCTAAAATCAGCTACAGATCAGCTTCCAGTTTACAGAAAAGCTGGAAATTTTTCCAAAATGCAATAAATGCACAAATCTGTGATATAATAATTCATATTAACCTGTATTTAATTCACAAGAGTACAAAGATCTTCAATAGTTTTACTAACTAACTTAATTGTATTGTATAAGCATGGATGTCATGGGAAGAGATGTCGCCTTGATGGCAACATAGTGTATGTCTGTCTTAAATCCTTATATACACCTCAGAGACAATTGTACCTTCACATACATGTTACTCACCCATGGTGTGGGCATTGATGCCCCACCACCAATACCATAATTGATGCTGGATTTTGCAACTTTAATCAACAGCAATCTGGAAGGCCATTTTCATCTTTGGTGTGGAGAATTTGACGCCTGTTTTTTCCAAAAACAAAACAAAACAAAAAAAAAAACAAGCTCAAATGTGGACTTATATGACCACAGAACAGAGTTCCACAGCTTTTTGGTTCATATGAGAGGAGCTGGAACCCAGTTGAGTTGACTGTATCAATACACTGACTACACTGTAGGTCAGGCTGTCAGTAATGGGTCTGTTGTCTTTTTCATAGAGAGTGATAATAATGTCTTAGTGTAAATGTTTTCCATATTTACCTATGCAGTCTTATTCATATTTACAGAGAGCATTGTTTTTAAAATGTTTTGAAAATTTAAAAATGATGCACTGAATTAATTCCATTCATATGACATGAATAAAATATATTACACTGATTAGTGTAAAACATGAGTAAACATAGAAATCATGTACATATTCGGTTCAAATTCAGTGTGTTACTTTTTCATCAGGAACATAACCATACATTTTGGCTCAGCGTATCTTTATCCTCACACCTATGTGGTCTGAATTAGCATGACAGAACTATTCTTAAATGAAAAGAAAGAGAATGACAGCTCACTATAATGATTTGGAGGGTTCTTTAATGCAGGTTGGCTTTGAAATGAGTGCTGTTCTCCCTCCAGCAGCACATTCCCCTGGCTGCACCGATAACCTGCGACTAAAGGAGCCAGACAATGAGAGCATTGCATGAGACCACATGATTAGAGAACCCCTTTTGTGCAGGTGACCGAAACAATGCGCTGCCATGGCAACGACTGCAGCCCTCAGATACCCGATAGGGCACCTGCGCCCACTTTCTACCGGGAGCAGAACTTTAATTAAGCTCGTTTGGCCATATGGTCTGGTACGCAGTGCTTCACTCTGCCTCCGGCTTCAAGACGCGAGAAGACACTACTTATGTCAGATTTACCCGAATGAGGAATGAATAACTTTCACAGTGCGGAATGTGTGTGTACAGGGAGAGGAATCAAGTATTCAATTGTTTAATTTTTTATATAATTCCAGTCCATGTTAACTTTACCCATAATGCATTTTGCCCTTGTATGTATAAATAAAAACAAAAGTTGTACATTCATAAGTAAAGGTTATTACAAATTGCAGTCATGGTGAGGGTGAAGGAGCTTCCTAATTTTCTCAGTGACAGCATTAATAAACAACTGAAAAATCGCTGAATGAATAACACGTTGTTAGAAGATTGTCTACAGCACAACAGCCATTGTATGAAGCATTATATTTAAGCCAAGGTTATTTGTTATTTGTAAATACTTGAGAGTACCAACACAAAGCAAACATTATTATACATTATTCATTTCAATATTTGGCTGCACAATGTTTCATAGGCCTACTATTTTTGATACCGTCGCCCGTTTCAGTGGTGTTGTGTGAAAGCTAGCCTTAGCTTTGCCTTCATCGTGGCCAGAGTACATATGCTCAACATGCTCAACATGTTTCACACAATGGCATTTACTCTAGATGCTGTATGAGGTTACTGTTTTGAATATTTCTTACAGATAATGACTTAACAATCCTAACTAATGGAGCGCTGCTATTTCACACACAGGTGGCTGACCTCACACCCTCTGTCACAACTCTCACACATGGTGGACACTAAATAAACCATTCTTAACTGAATTAAGCATGGAATCATCTCAGAGGAGACAACCACTGATATTTTTTATCCAGTTGTAGTAAGCTTCAAATTTTATTTTTAGCTAAAAAAAGATTTCTGTTCCTACAACCCACACTACACTTCCCCAAAAGCAGATAGATATGCATCTAAATTGTTCATGAGCATTTGGACAAAGAACCAGTGTTCCCTGGTCAGTTGGAACAAAAATAGAACTCTTTGGCAACAAGTCATTTTGTCAGGTTTGGAGGTTGTGCATAGAATCCAAAGAACAAAACACCCACAGTGAAGTATGAAGGTGGGAGTATCACAGTATGGTGTCTTGGGGAATTAGATGTTATCCAAGGAAAAATACTTGGAGTGCCAATCATCATCATCAGTTAAGAAATGAAATGGATGTTTCAGCAAGGCAACATCCTTAAACATGCAGTCAAAATAACACAAGACCTTTTTTAAAGAAAGAGGAGCTTGCATGGCCTAGCTAATCTTCTAACTTGAATCATACTGAAAATCATACTGTGATTTGAAAACACTTAGCGAAGAGGAATGATTAAAAATAGAACCACAACGCTGCAAAAGCTAATTACTTTTTGGTGAAGCTATATCACACCTGCAGTTGGGAACACTGGCTTTGCAACAAAGTAATAATGTTCATAATTTATTGTCTCGGTACTTTCTTCCCCATCAATTTCATTTAAAACATGTTTATGCTTATCACATACTTTTCTGTTAAAGAACGAAGTCGAAAAGCATTCTATGTGTTTAAATTGGAAGTGGTTATATGCACAAGTATATTAAATAAGTCTGTGAATACTTGTCTCCCTTCACTGTATATATACACAACAAACTACCAAAGTACTTTTATAGCAGTTACAGAATGGTTTACATTATTTAATGAATAGTACAAATAACAACAGTTACAAATAACTGAATCCAAAGCCTAGGGAGTAAACGGTTAAAACTGAAATAATATTTCCTATTTGAATGTACTAGTTGAAATTTTCTTTTTATATAAGAGACAGAGAATTTGGCTGATTTCTGAAGTCTTCAAGTTATTAACCTTTCGTATCAATAATTGGTCTATCAAGCAATTCACAGCTTTATATTGTTTGATTTAATGGTTCTTGTAGGTAGGTAGCTTTCATTCATAACTGTGCATAATTACTGAGAGGAAATTGGAACAGCATGCATAGTTATCGGTTGATTACTAAAGCAACAGCATTCCGTGATAGAGGATGTGGTTGCTGTGTCTGCCTAATCAAAGTCTGTCCCCTCAGTATACACACACACACACAGGCACAAACACAAACACACACACACACACCAATCCGTGTGCCTGTTCATATACACACAGTTGTCTATTGAACATGGCTTTTTAGCCCCTGTCTGTAAGTGTCATAGTTGGAGGTGACATTTAAAACCAGCTCCTCGTCCCACCTGCTGTTTAACAATGCTGGCACTGCTGCAAGCACTTAGAGCCCTGCCTGCAATGCCTGTTGTCATACTACACCCAGTTTCCCTCACCAAGGACTTTAGTTTGGGTCTATCTGCAGCTTGAGTTTTGTGTTGGTACTTGATTTATTTGCTATGTGGTAGGAGTGTAATGAGGCATTGATGCATTGCGATGTAAATCCCCAAACACATCTATTGTCAAATCAAAATGTGAAATTTCAAGGTGCAAAGTTGAAAGTTACTCAATAAAAAATCAAAATAAGTGGGAAATTATTTTAGATCAGCAGTTATTATATCTTCTATATTGTAGGAATTGTGACCCTTTGATCAGTCAACACCTACACTTGATAGTTTTAAAAGGGGCAAGGTAGGGAAATGAGATGCAAATAAAAAAGTTCCTCTGAATGGCATTGTTTCGATGTGACATGTGCTTTGTTCTGGTGTCTCCTCAGGTGCTGAATCTGTTCCTTGCTCTGCTACTTAGCTCTTTCAGCGCTGACAATCTCTCTGCACCGGATGAGGATGGCGAGATGAATAACATGCAGATCGCCATCGCTCGAATCCAGAGAGGAATAGGATGGCTGCGTCGGGCCCTTTGTGACTTCTTTAACGGCAACTTCAAACGACGACGGCAGAAAGCCAAGGAGGCCAAAGCCATGCTAAAGCTGAAGCGTCTCAGTCAGCAGGCCCAGCGCGCTGAGGGAAACGGCACTGCTGGGGTAATCGCCCGCACCGGAGACAAGTGCACCACCACTGAAGACAGCTACATGACCAACCCAAATCTGACCATCAGTGTGCCCATAGCACCTGGTGAGTCCGATGTGGAGTTCCCAGAGGAGGAAGATGATGACGACGAAGCCAGTGAAAGTTCGGATGAGGAGGAGGAAGTGGAAACCAAGCCGGTGAGATGATTTTACAATGGTCCTAGTAAACTAACTGCAGATTGCATACACTACTGTGTGGTATAGCTTTACTGAAGGGCAGTGTTCATATCTATCTATCTATCTATCTATCTATCTATCTATCTATCTATATCTATATATA
>JBBPDA010000009.1:20866652-20886513 GCA_037974385.1 Arnoldichthys spilopterus
ATTTTAGCAAATGGCTGCAATATGACAGAGTGAAAAATTGAAGGGGGTCTGAATACTTTCCGTACCCACTGTATATAGTTTAATATAATATACAGTTTGATACTATATACTGCATGATATAGTGGCAATTGTTCTACAGTGGCTAAATAGTGACTGGTTTTCTTTGCAAGGGTAAATGTGAGTAAGGAGGAGTGATGCAAATGCTAGGCATATGGTTGTGTGTGCCCCAGTTTCAGAGTCAAGCCAACTTTCACCTTAATCGTCCATCATTTGTCTTGTAGTGTACTGTGGAAGATTTTCATATGTTAGTCATACATATTGTGGTATGAATATTTATATTATGGTGTTTGCTTAAAGTACTCATTCATTTCAGTCGTATGAGCCCTAACTGTGTTATTAACAGAGTGTACAAAGGAACATTGTGGGGAATTGTGGTCTCAGCTGTGGAAAGTGGGAGTGATGGGAAGACAACATTTGCGAGGCCAGAGCAAAGAGAAAAGATGCACAGACATACAAAGCTGTGTTAACTTTATAGCCATAAAAGACATGTATGGACAATAGAAATTAATTCCCTGATGAATTTATGTGAATGGATGGCTATATTTTGGACACTCTGGTGATGGAGCATAGATAACACCTGTGTTCCCCAGTTCAACCAGTCCAACCAGTTCAACCAGTCCAACCCCCCCCCCCTCCTCCTGATTATTTGTCAACCAAAGAAGTGATTGTTGTTTTGCATAACGATGAGGTACTTTAGCCAATGTAAAGACTGCACAAACCTGGGAATCTTTAATCTTTAAGTGACAAATCGGGGATCCCCTGGGCTCGTGAGTTTAAATTTCCACTCTGACAAGATAACTGAACCTCGACTCTCTATTTAAGGGAATCCAGGGCTAGACACAAGATTGCCTAGCCATCATTAGGTGTTTTTACAGTTGAATCAGAGCCATAAACTGATTTTAATAGACTCAGTGCCTTTTTTTCTTCACTGCACCTGTGGCAAACAACGTGAAATCAGGACATGGTAAAGTGAAAATTAGGACATGGCAACAGGACACATCATATAGACTGAAAATATATGAGCTGATCAAGCTGTGGCAGCAGTATGTGATTTTTCCTGCTCCTCGTATCATAATTGACATGAGTGAAACACATGGCCATGCTACAATGTGGATAAAAGTGTCTGCTAGATATCTGAACATGGTTATTCATTAAACCAACGTTAGCAAGTAGTCAGAATGTTTAAAGTGTAGTTTGTGGCTGAAAGCAACTGCACAGCAAGGAAGAAGAGGGAGAGAAAAAGTTGTACAGTGCAGCAGGTCTAATCAGAGTGTAGCTTTCAGTCTAGCTATCTATATACAATGTACGCTTAACTTACTTCCCTCTGCAAAATGGACAACCCATAATGCACACATCTTCCAAGCCACCTGTGTGTCCATACGCACCTGCACCTTTTTAGGTTTTTGCACACACAATATGACACATATCATCAACGCAGCACATTTCCCTTTTGAAATAGCCAGACTGGTCTGGTGTGGGGACAATTCTACATATACATTGTGAACAGTCAAGTTATGGCTGTATAGTTTGAGCACATAGTTTGAACATCAGTTTTTGCTTTACATCACATATGATTTAATCGTACAGTGTGAGTTGGAATTTAACAACAAATTGCACAGTGTCTATAGCAAGATTTGGTCATGGACCCATTATTGGGAGATATTGCACTCAAATAATGTCTCTCAGCCAATCAAAATGCAAAGTCAGAATGAACTGTGGAAAAATGTGTATTTTAGGCACATTCTGCAGCAGTGCCTTTGCTATGCAGTATTATTATTAGATACCTGTTGTAGATTATGGTATCTGCCAAGCTTAAACGCTGTCAAATGTGCTGTTTTTAGTGGGCAAGGCGCATTTTGCTAACGCGTTTTGCACAGAAGCCCCATCACGGGAGGTTTGAAATCTACAGTTTGAAACTGGGGCATAGCAATGTACCTTTTATAGAATGTGTTGGTTAAACATGGAACAGCATGGTCTCTCAGTGAGTGCAGAAGCAATTCTAGTATACAACATTATTTATTACTAACATCAAGCAAATTTTTTATCTGCAGTATTAAGCAGTATCAAGTATCAAGGTAAACTACATAAATGGAATAAGTGCGCAGCTGCACACACACTGACTCTGAAACTTGAAATCCATCATACTGTGCATGGGAGCAGGAAGGTATAGAGGTGCCCACCGCAATGGCTCTAATAGCGTACATGCTCTCTTCTTATAGTTATCAGCAGATCAGAGGCTCATTGGCCCCTGGCTGCCCCAGGCTCATGCTGGCCCTCACGTCAGCCTGTCAGTGCTGGCTTGTGTGTGGTGTCAGCGGTGTGCTGGCGGTGTGTTTGGAGTTTTCCCTCATGCAGACCCCCCATGTGACCCGGTTGTGTAAGCAGACGGCCCTTGCCAGGACCGCACTCTTTCATAATGGTCACGTTGCTCACGGAGCAGTGCTGAGGAGTCCAAACAGAACGAAGAAAAGCAGAGACCACTGATCTACTGAACCCGGATATCATACACACACTGCCCAACAAGCACACACAGTATATTCAAATGATCACATGTACATGATTGAATATTAACAAAGCTATGTTCTCTGTCTCATCATTCTCTGTGTGTGTCTCTCTCTCTCTCTCACACACACACACACACACACATTTCTTCGGTTGAGTGGATGCTCACATGCAAAGGGCCAAATGAGCAAACGCTCATGCACCTTTACTGTTAATTACCAACATGCTGGTACAAAAGCAGGAGAAATAACTAATAAATGTCTAAAAATGGACTCTGCTTTGACTGATTAATTGATTAAATAGACCACTGTAATTAGATACTGAGACCTATCAGATCAGTGGGTGACATTTCTCTGCAGCCCATTACTTTGAAAGCTTAATTTAGTGAATACAATGCCTTAATTATATTAGAATACAAATAGTTAGGAGGAATATGATGAAAACCTCTTCCATGATCTTCCAACATCTTCCCAGTTGAGAATGCTTCATATAGTGTAGTAATTATAAAAACGCTGAATGCAGGAATTACAAATATATATAGTGTAGATTTGGTTTATATTTAGTGTATTGAAAGGGTTTTTTTTATAGTAAGCTTTCAGCACATCAAATGTATTTCAATCAATTCTTTGGTGTATGAAAGACATACAAAACATTACAAAAATTTCAAATACAGAACATGAAAATATATTGATGTTTTTTCTCCAAATAGTCATTTGTTCAGTATAAAAGCTCCTTGTGTCCACTTTAAGCTTAAATATAACAAAAAAAATGAAGAAAATCTCTTTATGAAAAAAGAGCCCCAGTTTTTTTGTAACAGAGCGATGGCAAACGAGTTTGTACCTATCTAGTTGTACACAGCACACAACTAAGGTAAGAAAATGTGGGAAGGAGATAAAAAGATAGCAGCCCAAGAAAACCCTAATAAAAAATGTTATAGGAGATGGGGAGAACCACTTTTTCATACCATTGGTAAAGAGAGCATTTTGAGTTGGTTTCTGTGGTAACACTTAAATCTAGACACATTTCAATGGTTGTTCTTTATAGGCACTGTAGGTTAGTCCAAGGTTGAGTTTAATTATGTCCCATGAAACTGCGTTTATCAGAGGCCTAAACAAGGAACCTACTTCACATTTTTTGTTAAAATCCTGGTTTCAAATAGTTAGAGTCACATACCCCATAGCAACACTTCTGTATCATTGCTGTCATATTATCAAACAAAAATCTCGTTACGTTAAACATAAAAATCTTGTTACGTTAACTAAGATTAATATTTGTCCTTTCTCTTATTATGTTACTATTTCAGATGTAGGCTACGCTGTGTTGTTAAGGTGGTGGTGAAATATCTGAGATAAGTGAGAAACGTTACCAAGAAAGTGCAGTAACAGCAGTGCATTTTGCTGATGTTATGAAAAGTCATTCTCTGTGAGACAGGGAGTCTAATCTAGGCCATCCTCCACAGCTCACCTCCCCAGCTGCAGCACGTGACCACGCTGCTCCTGCACACCTGTGACTAGACAAGTTTCCGAGCCAGCTGATATTTGTTCTCTCACTTTAATCTTTTTCTACACCTGTTCTGCCTCATTCTGTCTGCCTCTAGATCTTTTATCTTTTCGTTTACCTGTCCTCCGCCCCCTCCCTCTCTTTTATCTTTCAGTGCACCTGCACCCTATCCCCACCTCCACCCATGCTCAACTGTTTGCGTCTTTCTGTCCTATCTGCGCTTTCTACTTTTCACTCTGTGCTCTAAGCTCCTGTGTCTCAACCTTCCTGGGTTAGGTTATTTGGGTATCCCCAGACTGAACATGCTGTGACAGACCTCGGGATAAACATACAGAACCATACAGAATTTAAACTGCATTCCATCTGCCAGTGCTGAAGGACTTGAAGGTCCTGTTTCTCTCTCTCTCTCCCTCATAATCACCAGGGACAAGAATGACAGAAAGGAAAGTGCTACCAGGTCACACACATGGGCACGTGTGCATTTATGCACACGCAAGTGCACACACACATGCACGCGCACACACACGCGCACACACACACACACCCACACACACGCAAACGCACAGACAGACACATAAGGTCAAATCTCTTACTGAAAAATTGCAAATGATAATGGTTTGTGCTAACGAGAGAAATTCTAATTAATAGAATTACATTTTTGTTTGCTCGAATGTAAAAGTATATTTAAAATCTAGCAGAGCAGTTGAATGCTGAGCTACTTTAAGCTCCTACATGCAGAATGGCATAACACTGGTTGTTCAGCTAAATGCATTACAGCTAGGGGCAAAACAATTCATTGGTGCATAATAATGCATTAATCTAAAGGTGGTGATTCAGCTGCATTGCTTTCAGATTATTACTGGATTAAATGGATATTAATGGATTACAACCAATTACAATAATTTAAAGAATATAAAGACCCCCCCCCGAAGAGAAACCTTCCTTTACCCGCTTTACTCTCCATACCATTTTCCATACGTTTGTAAATAATCAATCCAGTCACATTTGTGTATTCAGTGTACTTTTGACAATAATTTTGAATAACACTCAGATCAATAGGAGTGAAATTCATAATGCATTAAATCATTTTCTAAAAACTGTGAGTGAATTCTTGAGAATGGGTTTGCAGATACAAGCCTACATAGTTTTGTTCTTTTTTGTAGGTGGCAGACAGGGCTTAGTGTTCAGACAGTTCAGGCAAGGAAAACACAGTCTCGTCGTAATGTCAGAGCATGACAGCCAGACAGAGCTCATACACCTGAACTACATTATTACATCCTGGCCGTGGCCTCAGATAAGAGAGAGAACTCGTGACAGTCAGAGTCAAGACTCATCTGCATCTTACAAACAGACATGCCCCACAGTATTCGTTCAGTCAAGCCTTTTACTAGACCACACTCCACTTTTCTAAGACAAAATGCATGTACTTTATTCACTGGAACAAAGGCGTTTCCAGTTTACATTTTGGCTTATTTGATGAGCAAGTAATGGTAATACCGGTTGGTACAGGCTGAATTAAAGAACCTTCGGTTACCCCTCAAAGGCCTCTGGCTTGCTCTGTTCCTGTTTTGACTTCATAATGTCTAACCTGAGTGATGAAGTTGGACACTTTTTTTACAAGCTTTCTTCTCAGGCAAGAATCAAAGAAGCCTAATTGGAGCTCATGTTGTCAAAAGGGGAGGCAAGAGACCAAAAAGCATATGGCAACATGTTTGAGTCTGCCCTGGAGGTTTTGTTTGTCTGCGCAGTCATAAAAAGCAGCTACATCGTTGAACATCGTTTTTCCTCCAATGTCTGTGTGTGTATTATGTACTTGGTTTGGTAACTCTTTCCAGAATAACAGGGAACATTCCCAGAAACGGCCTCTCAATTCAAATCCGGATGACCTATAATTTGAATCAGATATATTGTGGCTCTGCTCAGACAGGCGTTATTTTGCCTGACCCAGGTGTGATTATCCATTTACACTTTTGATGATTAAGTTATTTTGACCAATGCATGGAGGGAGTTTTCACCTGTGTCCTGCATCAGTAAACCCTGTGGCCTGTGCTTCACTAATGTGTCATCAGTTAAACGCTTAAATTAATTTCTAAAAATTCAAACACTGATTGTTTTCATTGCGACTCACTGGAAATAGTGGTGGGCTAGATGCTGCCATACTGGTATGTCTAATATCTTAAACTCCTTGCTCCTTACTAATGCTTGTCAAAGTCCCTTGAGTTGCATTAAGATCTATGCAATAATTAAGGTATGAAAGCTACATTAGCTGCCACAGTAGTCTGCAAAGTGCTATTGTACTGCATGCACCATGGCGCCATGGGTAGAAGTCTCAGCAAATTAGATCAGAGGTATGTTCCATAAACAAGCCCAATGGATATGTACCATACAGCATTTCCTGACTGTAATTCTGCCCACAATGTTCAGATACTCTAAAGAATGGTTCTAGTTTCACATAACCTGATGGTATCATCTGATTTGATTGTATTATTGATGTTTTTAGTACTTTGCAGTCTATCAGTCACCCTCTGACGCACGTATAGTATTTGTTATAGCCACCCAGGTCCATCAAGCCCTTAAACATCTTATAAAATGGGGCTATACAGGCCCTGGAGTAATTCTCTGACAAACTTGACAAAAATCAGGTCAAGGTAGATGAGAGCTAAGTAGATATATTTCTCGTTGGGCTCATTGCTGGCTATTGTTTTTTGTGGTCTTTAGCCGTCTCTGGCACTCCAGCAATAAAGCTCTTTGAGGGTACAGCTCCGAATACTGTGTTTATAAGCCCTGATCCAAATGGCATAGAGCCTGGCTAACAGGATTGCCAACTATACATTGTATGGAGGTATGATTTCACTGGGTTCCAGTGGTCAATGCCATGTTGCAGGTCCTAGCCCCTGTGGGAGGATATTTATAGGGCTTTCGAGGTGGTCATTGGTGCTGGAATGTGCAACTCTACCATGCTCAACATTGGGATTCCATGCATGCATGTCCTGCCAAAGAGAATGGGCCATAAACTGGAGGCTGCTCATGGATGTGTCTAAGGGCTATATGCTAACAGCCGGTCATAACCCTTATATAAGAATGAGGGTAGCCTAGCGTCATTGACTTCACTCATGCTGTCCTACACTAAGGGCTGCTTCAAAGCCCTTATGTACAACGGGCAATGATATCATCATGTGCTCTACACTGTATTATTCCTACTCTATTGAGTGCACTTGAAACCGTGTTCTATTACAATGCAATCACATTAAAACTTACAATGGGTGAGTTTTCATTTGTCTTTCTTCGCCAGTTGGAAAACCTGATCCCCAAAGCCTCCAGTATGTGTAATTGGAGTAAAAGTTGACGTGATAGGCTGTATTTATTGTTAGAAGAATAGACATGTACATAACGAGGTGGTGTCTCAGCTCCTTTCCGTTGGGTTTTCATGCATCTCGGGGTTGGCATAGGGGAAAGCCCAGAATGAATTGGTGAAGAAAACAGAAATGTTAAAAGAAGCAAAAGATGATCACTTGATTGCCTAATAACTGTGCAGAGGATTAAATGTGCAGAATTAAAACCTTACATGCTTATCAAATAAAAAATAAAACATTTTAAATATTGCAACAATTAGTCTCCTCAGTCCCTAAATGAATAAAACATGTAATTATATGGAAAGGTAATGTAACACAGGGGTAAACAAGCCTCTGACCTTTTTTAAATGTGCTGCAGACAACAAATTCTAAATTTATTTATGTTTACACAATACATTTTACAGTTTTACAGTTTAATAAATGTTCAAGAGAATAAGAAGAACAGATTTCTGTATTTTATAAAATGCAATAAAAACAGAAATACAGACTTTATGGAAATAATTTTGTGTAACTAAAAAAGGTTTTTACTTCACTAATAAAGGTGGTATTAATCAAAATAGTTTATATAGCAGAGAGTTCATTCGCTTCTGGCAAGGTATATCATGGAAATAATAGGCTTTAATGCAATTTGGAACAAACCTTTCTCAGTGTAAAGAGTTAAGAATTTTAATTATATTAAAGCCGTATTAAAATCTTGGTGTGATATTGGTGACTAGTCTGTATCATTTAAATTTATTTTATGACATGATGTCTACAATTTATCAGAACAGCAGCTTATCTGGGTCATGTGTGAATCAGTCAAGATGTTCACAGCACTTCAGATGTATTGATTGTGTGAGGAGGTATTTACCTCAGCAGTATAACTACTGTAAAAGCCAATGTTACAATAATGAATAACAAATGTTATGCACATCATATACACAGCTCTCTATTATATTAATATGGATGATTTCCAATGACACAGAAGAGCAGAAATTTGACACGTCTGGGTTATTCTTCCGATTTTGCACTGCTATGACCCTGCTTCATTTCCGGCCTCACTTGGTCGGTGCGGATTCAGGCCTATTCTCACCTCCTCCACAGTGCCGAGGCACTGCCACGCCACATTTCCCTCTGCTTTAATGTGAAGCCGAGACACAGCAGCCTGATGTCAGGAGTGATGCACATCATTTCCACAACTGCCAAGTCCCCTCCTCTCTTTGTTCCTTCTCTTTCTGTTCTCTTCCCAAACCTACGCCATTCTCCCTCATCAACTACTGACTTGCAAGAAGCTTAGCATTGCAGATGCAGCATTTGCACCAAATTAACTTGCTGTTCTGTAATACACTGCAGTCAAATGTGTAATTTATTTAATTTAAGCTACTACTATGAGAAATGAGCCATTTGTACTGAAAGAAGTTTTATATGAGAGTGACAATATGCATGACTTGTAATAAGTTGTTCTCATTTTCCAACTCAAGCTTCATCCCATGTGTAGAACTGCACTGGCTAGTCATGTTGTCAGCTTTTTTATTGTGTTAGGGAAGCCAAGGGGCAGAACTGTCACCTACATGCTCTCACAAACGAGAGAGAGCAAGGGGTGTATTAGGTTTCATCAGACATTCACGTCAGCAGGCCTGCACTGCCACACAACAGCCTGACCTGCTTTCCTCTCCACTTAGCATGCGAATTCCTGTTGTTCAGGCAGGCAAAGGTATGACAATAGGACAGAATCGATGCTTGATTAGTACCCACAGAAGTCCCACAGGTGCACCTGGACATGTGCTAACCTTCATTCCAAATAAATACGTATCAGCTGACAGCGCTACCCCTTGACTGTGTGAAATGTCAACGCTGCAAGTGCTCAGAAATAAGTGAGCCAGTTGGCTTACAAAGTCTGTTCATATGTGGTAAATTTAGTGCCCATGCTTCCATGCAGCTTGTGAAACCATGCCTGATTTAGAAGAATTAGTCAAAATGGCTGTGTTGGAACAGTTAATATAGCAATTACTCAGTTGTACATTATTGTAATCGTTTCCAATATTTTAGAATGATTGTGTGACTGCCTTATACTGTATGAGTGTATGAGAAAGAACTCACCCTAAGTATCAGGGCCTTTACCAAAGACTAAACAAAAGGGATTGCCAGTGAAAGCAATATATATAATATAGAGTACAGTGCAGTGGAGTAAGTCTTCTGGGAAAATATGTAAACTATTTGTCTGGTTAATAAGTGTAAAAAAAAACCTATATTAGGCTAAATACAAATAAACAATATGTTGTGAGTTAAAATGTTAGCATAACCATTTCCAAACCTCACAGTTACCTTCCAGTACCTGTTTCCACTACTCAGTCCTACATCAAAGACTGCATCTGATGGAATTTTTAAAAATCCATGTAATGGCTGGAGTGCAGTGAAAAGTCAAGAACAAAGCCCATGCTCTTCATGGGCTGTATTCTTTATACCAACATAATATAAAAACACTAATTTTAATGTAATTTTACTGTAGATAAATGTATAGATGGACATGGTCTGCTTGTACACACTTGACATATCTGTAATATCACATATTAAATAAACGACAGAATCTCTACACCAGTGCAGAACATCAGGATGAGTATTTTTCTATAGGACTGTAATAAAAGTTCCTGCAGTCAGAAGTTTTAACAGTGTATTTGGAAAGCGTCACTCTTCACTTGGTCTGTGTAAAATAAAGAAAATAAACCCAGAGCTAATTAGACATCACTGCTTTATTTTAGTCTCTTAGCAGAAGTGTCATGTAAGAGCTGTCATTAAGAAGTGCTATGGAAGCAATCAGACTGATTGGTTCTATTGGCTTTCAGAGTGATGACATCAGCCTATCAGAGGGCAGCACAGTTGACCTGAGGAAGCCTGGAGAGGAGGAAGATGAATACTCTGAGATGGCTGAGGAGGACATGGATCCTGACAATTGCTTCCCTGATGGTAAGTGTATTTCATAGCGCCAGAAACACTGACGGCCACTGTTTGTGATAGAAGTCTAAAATGATCAAGTGTTTAAATTGTCTCGCAAACTTGTGAGGGAATAAGATTTAATGAAAATTGTTGGATTTCATTGTGTGAATCACAATGGATCATTTGTTCTACATAATGAGTTTTAAATGGTAACTTTAAAGGCTATATGTTCCTAACTTTAAAGTATGTTAATATAAAGACTATTATATTATATATATTACTATTGTATTTCAAGCAGTTTTAGACCACCTCTACTGCAGTGGTCATGAACCTTTCACATAATGTTAAAGGCATCTAGAGTTTACAGTTATACAATGAAACACTTCACGGTCATCACAGTCCTAGTATCAGTTCCAGAGATGTAAGAACATGTTTCAGACTTTAATTCTAATAATTTGTTTAAATAATCCGTTTAATCAGGTTAGCTTCTGTGATATGTTTTGTTAGAAATGCCAGTGGTTATGATGGCAAATGTCACTACATACATAGCAGGGGCACACATTTTCAGACTGCTCATACTGTCACCAAGTACAGGCTATTTAACAGAAAACAAACAATTAGCTGACATTTAAAAGTGCCATGGGATATTCGGTTGAGTGCCCCACATCAGCAAAGACCTGAAATGCCTTTGAGGGGAAAACAAGCCTCAAATCTGATGTTGACTAGCGCTCAAATATTCAATTTTGTAGATTCCATTGATCCACCAATCAAATCAGACATCCTCAAACATGCTGAGTAATCAACAAAGCAGCAGTAGAACAGCATTTCTCTAAAAAGGCAGTTTGTGTTTTAGTGTATGAATCAATGAGAAGTAGATTACGGTGAAACAGGGTTTATCTAGTTACTTAACTCTTTTAGCTTAAATCTGGCATCTATGCAAACTACTTATTCATTTATGTGTTCAATTTATATGTTGCATTTATCTTCATAAAGGTAACTTTATTTATTGTTTGCAAAACATGTGTAGCACAACAAAAAATAAATAAATAAATAAAATGGACAAAGCCTTGATGCATTTACATACAGTTATATGGTTGTACCTGTTGTACCTTGTTCAGCACTCAGACTAGAGTTTTTAATACAACAACCAAGCAAAAAATTGCTTACAACGACTTTATAACTGTTGCCGAATGTCGGCAGCTGCTTACAGTTTATAAATACTTAGTTTATTTCTTGTCAAAAATCATTATGTTCTACATCTAGACAAAGCTTAATTGCTGAAGATATGATTGCCTTGCCCTAATATTGCATATTTCCAAAAGATGTGTTTAATGTTCAGTTTAAAAAGCAAAGCAATATGAAGCACTTCTTTCTCTTCTAGGAGACAAGAAGAAAAATATGTTTAACATTTTTGAAATTTGTCCTTTAATTACACTGCCAAGCTCAAACAACCTCTCAGAATAAGGAGAAAGTGAAAATGATCATGATCAACATCTGGTAGAAAGAGTTAGAGAGAGAATCTAGAACTTGTGCTATAGAAACGGTTGAAACACATACTGCACATACTTAAAACCATTTGGTGGAAGACAATCCAATGATGAAGGAAGAAAGCATTTGATTTTTGCTCAGCAATTCTTAAATGACAGAATGGAAGACCCCTTCTAGGAATAATATAGTGAAGCATGATGGCGAGTAGGGTAAGTAGGGAAAAGCTAGCTGCTGGGGTTACCGATTCAGTAAAATGAATAAAATGTAGACATAGTAGCCCCGCATCATCTCAACAGTCTGCTCTTCTCTAAGCATTACATTAGCTCTTCTGTAAACATCACAAAAAATATTGCTCAGTGTCATTTAGAAATAATGTTGCATAAATGCTGAGACATGCTCTTAAGGTAGTCTGTGTTCTTGACATGTTTCTGCAAAATCAGATTTGTGCCGGTGTTAATGCAAGTAGTCCTGGGAGATACAGACTCCTTGGTAACTCTCAGGCTTTGCTGTAATTATTGTGCTTCTTTATTTTGCTTTGATGGCTGTTAAATGCATGACAAATGATGATGCCGGGATGCTAAAATGGCTAAGGCTTCTAATAGAGAGCTGGAGCGTCAGTACAAATTGAGTTGAGAGGTCCCTGTTACCATAATTCTGTTATTAAGTTTACAGGCAATAAGTTAATTTGGAGAAGCTCGAATACCGGTAATGGAGCTGCTTTGACACCCATGGGAGGCTTAAATGTGATTTCATGGCTGCGACCTATTGTTACAGATGGAAGGCTTTTAAAGAGTCATTGATGCTACTTGGGATCATGTCACGTAACAGCCATGTCTCAGTGGCCGAGTGTGTGTAATTACTGAAGACATGCACTTTTATCTGAGCCCAAAAGCAATGCTCACTTCACTTTGTATTTCTTTAGAATACACGTCCTCTGTTTCTAAACCATAGAAGTTTTTCTTTGTTTCATATTCTCCAGTGATATTTAACTGATTTTTAATCTGTTAAAAATGTCTTTCTCTTTTTGGTAGTTTGCGTCCGTCATTTTCAGTGCTGTGATATCAACACTAATGAGGGCCTCGGCAGGGTGTGGTGGCGACTGAGGAAGACCTGCTATCAGATAGTGGAACACAGCTGGTTCGAAACCTTCATCATCTTCATGATTCTGCTCAGCAGTGGTGCTCTGGTGAGCAATGCCAACACAAATCTCCAATAACACAAGAACACAGCAGCAAATGATTCCCTTAATCGCTTCCCTTAACCCTTACTGTAATTTTCTTGTACTATTTGTAAGTATAAGAACATTAGATATTTACATTTGCATCAATAATCATAGATAATTAGGCTATGAATTTGAATCAGCATTTTTGACATTCTCCATTTATTTCAAATCAATGACATAGCACGAAGAATGCATTTATACTTAGTAACACTACTGTGAAATTAGCTGAAAGCTAAGAATATGCACTTCAAACAGAATTTCTCTGCTTGTTTCAATCAGTTATAAGTGATAAATAATTGCTATAAGGTTAAACTGTATTTTTGACACCAGTGAACCACATGTTCTAAGTATTCATTTTAACCTTGCTGTTGTAACCTTTACATACAAATATCAGTCAGAAAAAAAAATTGCATTTATATTGTGTACTGCATAGTTGATATGTCTTTAGGGCAGAAATAAGAAGGTCTATCCTACACTCACACTGGCCCAATGAAAGCTATTCCCTCTTGAACTGCCCCAATCTCAGTGACTACAAACTACATAATCATGCTGACCCTGGAACAGTTTACAAGGGCACAGTCAGCAGGCTCTGTGTTTAGCTAGCTAGGGGTGCCAGACCGCCTGCTGGCTGGTCAACTTCCAGGACCAGGCGTCTCCATGGGAGAGCTGTGGCAAGGCAACAAAAGTACAGCTTTCAGCTGACATTAATCACTCTTAACAAATGCCACAGGCCGCTAGAGACGCTACAAAATAATCTTTTCCTACTTTATTTTCCCCTACATTGCCACAAGTGATCGATTTGCCACAGGACATTTTAGGAAATCTGGAACTTGTGGGAGAGGGGATTCTGAGGTGAAACAAAGACCCAATGTTGAGAGCACTGCCAGGAGCCGACTGATCTATGCAACCCACGAACATCCAGTATTTTACTACCAACCGTGGCCCTTTTAAAGAGCGCTTCGTGAAGGAGTCGACAAATGTCAAGGCGAAAAAGTTCACAGCTACTCACTAATGTTTCAAAACCTTTAACTTTCTTACGGTATAGAACCTTCTTAACAGCACAGGAGTGCCTTTTGTTGTTGAGTGACTCACAAAGAGAGGCTAATGTCACTGGCCTGTCGGAAGGCCTGGATGCCAGGTGTGAACTAGACTGGTTGGTATTTTGGTGGCATTTACCAACACCTCCTCAGCAAACAGCTGCTCTTTCAGACATGGAATTGAATGATCACACGTGAAAAGCAAAAGTAAGCAAAAAAAAAAAAAAAGAGGTAAAAAAAAAAAAGACCAAAAACAGCTAAGTCGGCTGAAACCAATGGAGAGGCAAATGGCCACAGATGCTTAGTGCTGACTTTAATAATGACGCCTTCACTAAACTGTACTACGCTTTAGTGCATTCAAGATCTCATATGAGGAGGTCTAAGCCATACTGTAGCATAAGTGTGCACTACATGTTACAGCTTATTGTGAACACATTTAGAAAAGGGAAAGAAGAGAAAAGTTGGTGTTTGATCAGGTCCTCTCCACAGCAGTCATAATTAGCTAGGGGTTTGGTGCAGGCTCTTTTGCATGTGGAAGGCAATGGAGACACAATGGTGTGCTGGTCACTGTGTGCTCCTCCTTGCCACTATGTCTGTGCCCATCAACACAGAACGCATTGGGCTGCCAAGCAGTAATAGCAAGAACACAGAGTCACAGGACATAAAGAGTGTGTATTTAGCTTACACAGGCAGTCACAGTCCATGATGCAGTTAAACAGGTTGGGATTTGGTTGTAAAATTGAAACTAGCCATATCCTGGTCTGCATACAAACTGCTACAAAATAATGAAAAAGGAAAATGAACCTTCTCACCTTCATCTCTGTCCTTTTTACTCTCTCGACAGGCATTTGAAGACATTTACATCGAACAAAGAAAAGTGATCAAAATTGTGCTCGAGTATGCGGACAAGATTTTCACCTACATCTTCATCCTGGAAATGGCACTGAAGTGGATCGCCTATGGCTTTAAGAAATACTTTACCAACTACTGGTGCTGGCTAGACTTTCTAATCGTTGATGTAAGTGCAAATTCATTATCTCCCTACCCAATGATGAAGTGCAGTTTGCAAAATTATGGCTTATCTATAGTTTTCACAGTATGTTGACCATATATTTTTCAGGTTCAAGAACTGATGCAACTCAGCTGTTTGCTAGCAAGAAAAGTAAATACACACTGAAGACAGCTCAGTGCAGAGGATATGTTGTGTATTTTTGAAATGTCCTGTTTCACAGGGTTTTAAAAATGAATTTGACTTTGTAAAGTATGTTAAACATCGGTATAAAAACCACTGCATTAATGCATATTTTATAAAAAATATTAGAACAAAAATGGGTTATGGGTTAAATTGATTTACAGCCCTCAACACAATTTTAATGTCTTCACAACTATTATGCATGAGGCTCCCCATTGACTCTTAATTGGCTCTCCATTGCTTATTTTTCTCTATGGTGAAGAGGTAAACCCAAGGTTTTACTCCCACAGTCCTTAAGAAGGCTGTCTGCACTGTTCCTAAACCATTATGGGTATAATATAAGCAGTTTCAGATTGTCCCTATAGCCCTTCTGTCAATAGCTTAGGAAATTCATTATCACAATGCATCAACCCTTGAACACTCCTTATTTTGATGGCTTGATTTAGGCTTAAGTCTTATAATGGAACAGTAAATGTACCACAGTGATGATAATGATAGGCAGACCTTTTTATCAGAAAGTCTAGCACTTGTAATAATGAAGCATACAATTTCAGAAACAGCTCATATAAATAATAATAATCTTGTCATTAACCGACCAAACTATAATTCAATTTATACAGATTTCACTGATTGGCCTGATGGCGCGAGCTCTCAGTTATGACCAAATTGGCACCGTGCGAGTCCTAAGGACCCTTCGGGCACTGAGGCCGCTACGGGCCGTTTCTCGCTTTGCTGGCATGAGGGTAAGGATTGCTCTGACCAAGACATGCCACTGTCGGCAATGTAAGCACATTGTTAGTAATGACTTTGGCAGATAAGTAGTTGTTAGGCTGCTGAATAAACGTTTTCATCCTCCAGGTTCACCCAAGGCCTTTAGAGGAAGCACACCAACTTTATGTTGAAAGACTAATGATACATACTCTTTCTGCAGGGCAGATCATATGTGGAAAATGGAATCAACAAAAACACCAATCAAATTAATTTTTTGACCACTTTTGTTTTTTAACCTAGGTACCATCTTTTAATCCAGCAAGACGGCATACTGATCGAAGGAGGCCTCTCCTTCTACTTTCGCAGGAAGTGCTCAAGCCCTTTGCCTGGCAGTTTTTTTCAGCTTGCTAACACTGCGTCTCTATCTTTCTGTCTCTTCCACTTTCTGTCCCCCTTTTAGGTGTCTTTAGTAAGCCTCGTAGCCAACACACTAGGCTACTCTGACTTCGCTGCCATCAAATCACTTAGGACCCTCAGGGCTCTCAGGCCACTAAGAGCTCTATCCAGATTTGAAGGCATGAGGGTAAGATTTTCTCCTCTCTCTCTGTCTCTGTCTCCATGTGCCACTTCTCTGTCATCTGAAGCCATTTTAACTTTCAGAGAAGAGCAAGAACTGTGTATTTTTGTAGAAAAAAAACCCCAAAAACTCCATTGTAATAACCCCACTCTGTCTCAGCATCTTCACTTCTCAAATCCTGTAAGAAAGTTTTCTCCATTTACTTAACAAAAGATCAAACAATGTCAATCTAAATCACAGTTCAAGACTCTTCGCCTCAGGCTTTTCCTGTTCCTCCAATCAGTTACATTGTCAAGCTCATTAAAACCCATGTTTTGATCACTACATTACTGTTTGTAAGAGTCCTAATGTATCTCTTGTAAATAACAACAATACGACTGAAAACCCCAGCATGTCATTTTCACTGCTCTTTTAGGTTGTAATCATGCTTGATCTGGCACTACTACCCATTTCATATATTAAAGGGAGCTCTTCAGAAGGGACTGATGCATCTTGCCAGTATTACATTTCATAATTATTGTATTATGATATTACCACTTTATTACTAAATAATTCTGTACAGGGCATTGCTAATGAAATTGTCTCATATGCAGCACTAGGAGCTCTAGGATACCGAGCATTCTATGGCATTTCATTGTAAAAATCACTTGTAATGTCATAAAAAATGTTATTAATTACTCTTTCTTCATTTCCTAACAGTATTAAAAAGAGGAGTTTTTGCTCTGCCAGTCTTTTATAACATACCCTGGTGCCAGGACATTAAACAGTAAATGTGAAAAAAGGAATCATCAATATGATAAATGGTTGCCTTTAAGTAGTTTATATATGGTGTGAGGTACCATCAGTATTCTAGTAAATGAGTGTCCAAAATGGACACGTTGTATATGGGTGGCTTTTTCTTTCATCGGTCATACAGTCAGTATTAGCTATTCATCCATTTCTTCTTACCCATTTCCAACAATGCCATGTTGTCTTGGTTTTTCCCTTAAATCTAAATAACATGGGTTCGATTCTAATGCAGCTTCTGATTATTCAGCTTAAAATTATTGGTAATCGGCAATATGTAATCTGTTGACAACCCACGGACTGAGAAGAAAATTGAATTGTAGTGTGTTAGATTTGCATGCTGTGTAGCAGTGGAGCCAAGTCGCATGGAATTCCCCCTCCGTCGCTGTAAATCTGGCAAATACGATTAGACGTCACAGCGCTTTAGCAGCTGCTGCCAGAGGCACATTGCTTTCTTTACATGGGTAAAGAAAGTGCAGTCTCATTCTCTGAAGATCAACTGGGTGGCAGATCCCTTTGTGACACTTTTCTTCATCTGACATTTTGGCCAAACTTATATTGCAGAGGCTCTTTTAAAATTAGACATCAAAAGCCAGTCTCAGCACTTTTAGTTCTTGCAATTTCTGTTGTTTTCTGCCTTTTAAATTAGATCTATTTCAAAACAAAAGCTTTAAGAGGTCATGTCTCAAGCCTCTAAGAATTAAAGTGTCCTTCTAGGAATGGGCTTCAGCTGTTGCTGTCAGGCATTACTAAATGGGTCTATATTTGCCAGATTTCTATGTTCACTTTGTGTGGTAATGCTCTGTCTGTCTGTTGTTAATCCATAATGGCACCTACCTAACAGCCAGTATTACCCATAGTGCTATTAAGATGGTTCTATATATCCATTCCCAAAAAATCTCACTGACAATGACTCATTTCTTTCACTGTGCTGTGCTGAAAGCTTCTTTTATTTTTGTTTTTGTTGGTCAGTATATTCTAAATACAGATTCATATGACCATCAAAATGTTAATTATGAAATGGTCAGTAGAATTATAATGAAAATATAATGAAATTTAATGAAAAATAAGTCTACAACAGGTTAGTACATCGAATGTCACAAGTCTCTGATAGCTGTTTGTGTCTACGGGAACCAGGTGGTGGTGAATGCTCTGATCGGGGCCATCCCCTCCATCATGAACGTCCTGCTGGTCTGTCTCATCTTCTGGCTTATCTTCAGCATAATGGGAGTGAACTTGTTCGCCGGGAAATTCGGACGCTGCGTCAACCGCACAGGCTTCATTTACAACGCCTCACACATCAACAACAAGACTGAGTGCCTGGCTATGAACGACACACAGTACTACTGGACAAAAGTAAAAGTCAACTTTGACAATGTGGGTGCAGGCTACCTTGCACTGCTTCAAGTGGTGAGTGTGACATTTTTTTTTTATTCTTACTCCCCTCACCAACCACACACACACACACACACTCACATACAGCGCTCAGTATGAAACTTTTCCTTTTTCTCCTTTCTTTCAGTTTTCTACTTTCACTGCCCACCTCTGCCTGTCCATGAGTACGAATCAATCAACAAGTCAGCGGAACTTTATTTTTAGCTGCCGCTGGGGCCATTATACAGAATTTTGTTCTCAGCGAGAGTGCATGCACTTCGTTCTTCATTTTAACTTAGTTGGTGCGGTAGCCTAGCAACAAGTCACTTAGCTCCTTTCCATCACCTTCTTCTGACTTCACTCAATACAAACCTTCCATTTGCATCTAGAAATAGTCGGTCCTGAGCCATTCACAAAAGGCCTATAATTACTGATAACCAAGGTAAAAAAAGGACCAACTGTATGATTTATTTTATTTTATTGTTTTTTTGCTGATAAGCACCTGCTTGGTTTGAAAGAGGGCTCCCCTTATTTCATTTTCCTCCTTCTGTGTTCAACAAACACATTTATTAGAAGGAAGTCCATATTTCTCCTTGACCACCCCAGTCACAGTAGCATTTATTATCTATCAGTATTAATAATCAACACTAATTAATTGAATACTGAATATTAAAATATCAATTACCGAAGACAGATAAATGATTTTTGGTTCTTACAGGTAAAAAGCCCTGATAATGTGAAGATGTTCTATAATTAAAGCCTGTTATTCATAAGATCTATTAAAGAGAAACAGACATAACCACTTAGTAGATAGTTTTAAAATCCAATTAATGTAATCATGATAGTATGTGCATATGAAAAGTGTCAAGATATCATAATTTTTTCCTTGTTTTTCTGTCAAGGCTACTTTTAAAGGCTGGATGGAAATCATGTATGCAGCAGTGGATTCACGAGCTGTAAGTGTGTAATTGCTTTGTAAAGGGGGGTCTTGTTTCTTACAATTTATTGATCACTATGAATCTGCTTGCAAAACACACTAAAACGTTATGCATAAAGTATTATAAGAACAGCCCTAATGGTGTGGAGATCAACAATATAATCTAAAAATAAATAAACTATAAATATATAAAACATGTTTTAAGCTTA
>JBBPDA010000009.1:20886613-20905218 GCA_037974385.1 Arnoldichthys spilopterus
TTTATTTATTTTTTTGATATACATACATATACACACACACGCACACACACACACACATGCATACACACACATAGATTTGTAGTACACCAAAAATTACTTTTGATTTTCATTCATGTTTTCAAACATTTTAAATCATTAGATTTGAGTCATGCACTAAATTTGTCATTAGAGAATATTTAGTTTATTTAAAGTAATAATGAAGAAAAATAAATATTTTTTGTAGATAATCTGTAGAAAATATAACACAAGTAACACCTTTATCTCTGTCTGATACACCAGGTGGAGGAGCAGCCAATTAAGGAGGTCAACCTGTATATGTACCTGTACTTTGTTATCTTCATCATCTTTGGATCATTCTTCACCCTAAACTTATTCATTGGTGTGATCATTGACAATTTCAACCAACAGAAACGAAAGATAAGTATAAAAACACTGAATGTTTTTTTTTCTGTTCTGGACAGGGGTTGCAAGTACATACAGTTGTGATTAAAAGTTTGTGATCTCTTTAGAATTTTAGAATTTGAATTTCACAATTATACCAGACAAATTTAAAGGAAAATATCAGGACATCTGTCTTTAAACTGTATTTCAAGAAAAAGTCGGACATGTAGCAAGACCCTTAGCCACCCTAAGGCAGTTCTGTACGGAGGAATGAGCTTCAGCTGATGTGCAGGACTGATCAGCAGTTACTGAAAACGTTTAGTTGCAGGGGTCACACCAGAAACTAAAATAAAAGGTTCACTTACTTTTGCCACCAATATATTTGTAATACTGGATCATATTCCACACATATCCCTCCAAATAAATGAATTATAATGTTTAGTCTTATTTGTTTAACTGGGGTCTGTTTTTAGGATTTGAAAACTGTGTCTGTAAAGAGTTCACAAACTTTCATGGACCACTGTATTTTGGTTTTGTGGTTCATTTACAGTTTGATAATGTTTTAAGACCTCAACAATAACAATAGATTTCTTCTGCACTTAGGTGGACAGGACATCTTCATGACTGAAGAACAGAAAAAGTATTACAATGCCATGAAGAAACTTGGATCAAAAAAACCTCAGAAGCCCATTCCTAGGCCTCTGGTGAGATGTTAGCTATTACCCTGTACCAAATTAATATGGTAAACATACTGTGTAGCATATCCACCTAATAAACACAATACACCAGTTACATAAGGATAGAAAACACAGTTGCATGGAAAGGATATAGCATGGTACTTTAATAAATTAAAAAAAAGAGAGGTACACATTCTTTTCTAATGTACCCATTCTAAACCCAATTTTAGGAACCAATCTTTTTAGAATTAAAATTAGACCTAAGATCAGAGTTTGCCTTTTTATGCCCATATTTTTTGCCCATATTACAGTGTGGCGAGATCTTTAAAAAAATACTATATTAATTAAATTTTTCTCTCTTTCAGAACTCAGTGCAAGGATTTTTCTTTGACTTGGTGTCAAAACAAGCCTTTGACATCATGATAATGCTGCTTATCCTCCTCAACATGGTGACCATGATGGTGGAAAAAGATGAACAGTCCCCTCGCATGCAGACGATCCTGTACAACATCAACCTGGCCTTCATTGTCATCTTCACCACTGAGTGCATCATCAAGATAATCGCCCTTCGCTGCTATTTCTTCACCATCAGCTGGAACATCTTTGATTTTGTGGTAGTCATTCTTTCCATTGTGGGTAAGTAATTAAAAGCAAAACACTCAGTATAAGTCAGTACAGTAAAGAGTCTAAGAACAGACTTTATTTAGGAAACCAGCTGTCTAAGTATTTATGGCAAAAAAATCTTTGCGTTTATTATGAACATGCTGGACCCTGTCTTCAACAGACAGACAATTTATATTACCTATAGTGGTGCTTTAAATTTGCGAAACCTTTTAAAACTTTCTATATTTTAGCATAAATATGAGCTAATTTATCATCAGGTTTTCACACGTTCTACAACCTGTAGATAAAGGTATCTCAATTAAACTACTGAGACATGAAAATCTTCTGGAAATTATACAACCCCCATTTCCAGAATGTAATAAAACAATCTTTGATATTTTATTTCATGTGGCCCTTTATTAAACTGGTAAAAGTACAAAAGACCTTCAGTACTTTTAAGTTTACTGACGAACTTCATTGTATTTTGTATATATAGAATATTCAAGTAGCAGCAGTTTGGAAGACTCCACTTTAAGCAGGAAAATTGGGATCAGGTGAAGTAGCATGATTGGATATAAAAGTAGCATCCATCAAAGGCTTAGTCTTTGCAAGCAAATAGAGGTCATGGCTTACTCCTTTGTGCCAAAATTTGTGAGAATTATTCAAAAGGATCATTTCTCAACTGAAGATTACAGAGACATTTCATTGCATAAAGGGCAAGGTTGGAAACCAGTGTTCAATGCCCATGATCTTTGAGCCCTCAGGCAGCACTGCCTAAGAAACTGTCATGCTACTGTGACAAATATAGCCATCTAGGCTCGGGAGTACTTCGGAAAGCCATGGTCACTTAATACAATTGCTGCATCAAGAACAGTCATTTAAAATTGTATTACTCGCGGAGGAACCCATACATCAACCCTACACAGAATTGCCGGCAAGTTCTATGGGTCTGAACTCATCTCAGATGAACTGAAAGACTGTGGAACAATGTGCTGTGGTCAGATGAGTCCACATTTCAGCTTGTTTTTACAAAAATGGACGTTGAGTTCTCTGTGCCAAAAATGAAAATAGCCATCCAGACTGTTATCAGTAACTGATCTGTGATGGTATGTGGGGCATCAGTGCCCACAAGTATGTGACGGTACCACTCACTCTGAGGCCTGTATTAGTATTTTTAGAGAGCCATATGTTGACATCAAGGCAATGTCACTTCCTTGGGATGTCCTTGTTTATTTCACCAGGACAATGCCAGACTACATCCTGCAAGGGCTGCAACTGTGTGACTTCACAGGCACAGAGTGTGTGTGCTTGACTGGCCTGTCAGCAGTCCAAATCTATCTATACTGAAAACATACGGAACTTCATGACTGTTGAGCAGCATGTTGAGCAAGAGTTATATCAAGCAACAATGGACAAAATGCCCAGTTGCAAAACTGCTACAATTAGTTTTCTCAGTTACAAAATAAGTAAAAGTGTTATTAAAAGAAAAGGTGATGCAACACAACAGTAAGCATGGCTTGGTCTCAACTTTTGTTGAGTGTGATGCAGCCATCAAATTGTATATTTGTGTATATTTACAAAATACAATTAAGTTGGTCAGTAAAACTATTGAAAGTCCTTTTTTGTATTTTTGTCAGCCAAAGTTCATGTTAATTAACATGTAATAGCCTTTATCCCAACTTTCCTGAAAATGGGGTTTATACTAGCATTACATATCTGAGTGGCAAAACTGTGAATCTCTAAATTTAGCAGTTAAGTTGAAAGTGAAATTAGAACCAAGTGTTTTCAAGCAATGGGATAGCAATCAGGTTGGAATGGGCAGCATATTTTGCTAAAGATCACATAGATGGGCAGAAAATTGCTGGAATGTTTTGGGGATGGGTGACACCAAAATAGATCTTTTATAATGAGAAATAAAGGTAATGTTTGGAAAGCACTGCATTCCAGCATAAGAATATTATCCCATTGGTGAACAATGGTAGCATCATGGTTTGGGTCTGGGCCAGGGCAGCCTGCCATCCCTGACATCATTGAAGCTGTTTTGTATGGCGGAACTGACTAAAGATGATGTGCAGGGCTGTTTAACAGTTACTGGAAACATTAAGTTGCACTTATTGGTGCAGGGGATCACACTATAAACTAAAAGCACAGGTTAACTTACTTTTGCCAATCACAGATGTAATATTGCATCATTTTTCTCAAAAAACAAATAGATAGATTAAAACTTTATTAATCCCTTGGGAAGATTCCTTCAGAAAAATTCAGTTTTCAAGCAATAGTAGACCGGCATAGGTGTAAAAAAGTTATAAATGAAAAAGGAAATTAATAAATGAAATATAAATGAATAAATACAAAAAAAAATAATGAAAGGACAAAAATATCAGAAATATATATATATATAAAAGAAAGGCTAAGTGTAAAAGTGTAAAGGTATAAAAGTAGCAGCAGTCACGCAGAGTAATGATAAATAATTGTGGGCCAAGTATAATATCTTTGTCTCATTTCTTTAACTGGGTTCTATTTATCTAATTCTTGAGCACTTGTAAAAATCAGACAGAGCTTTAAGTCATATTTATGGGGAAATATAGAAAATTTTAAATGATCCATAAGCTTTCAAGCACCACTATACGTACATACTATGCTACATGTTGTGAAGCCATTAGAGAAAAGAGCGCACACACACACATTTCATGTAGGCACATTCATGCATTATATGTGCAGCAGGGTAGGCTGGGGGATGTGTAGGTAGGTGGGGTGATAAGTAATGTCTCAGCCAATCATATTACTCATGTCATACCTTTTAAACAGCTCCACTAAGAACAAAAGAGCTTCAACAGACACCAGACTGGGTGCAGGGTGCGGCTGGGGACACCGTCTTCTTGTCATTTTAAAGTACAGAAAAATTTCAAATATAAAAAAAAGAGAGAAAACAATTTTTAAGAAAGAAAAGTGGAAACCTGTGTGCCACCTCATGAATACTATTGACTTGCAAGAACTGGCTAAGCTAAAGGCATTTCTGCCTTGTGACTTAAAACATGTATGAATACAAAAACAGAACTGATGAAAAGCTGCTTTGTATTACATTATGCTCAACCAAAAGCTGCTCATTTCCAGTACGCAGTTGCTTGCATGTAGACCTGATGAAATCACCAAATATAATTCTTCAGGGTTTTTACTGCACTAACCGATTTTAAACAAAACATGCCAGCACCTCACCATATGCCTTACTTTACAGGACCCAGCATTATTAGAATGCACAATGTTATGTAAAAATACCTTAATGCTGTAGCACTGCTAAAGTCTTTGCACACCTATTTAGATAGAGCCCTTGATGTAGTTTATGTTGCCTGTTCACATAAAATAATATTGTCTTACGCAGTGCTAAGCACATCTGCAGAATCGAGGAAAACCCCAGGAGGGTGAAAAACCTCTTCATTAGCCATATAGAGAAGATTTACAGTGTAGCCAACATACCCTTGGTTTGACTTATCAAGGTCTACCTTCAATGCAATTGTGCAGCACTATATCTAACAAGAAAGGGGTAGACCATGCTTAAGTAATAAGCCCTGGCCAGCTTTGAGAGAGGATGCTCCACATGTCCCTGATGAGGGAATGAACAAAGCCAAAGGGTTAGCAGCAGATGGAGTGACCATCCCTGAAAAAGGGGTGCCTCAGTTAAGGTGAAGGTAATTGCAGCAATCAAGCCTGTCAGCTCAGGTGATTGGGCAGTGATTGAGGTTTGAGCCATCTGACGGTTGTTAGCCGGGGAGCTGGAAGGGTGACGTATAGTTGTGTAGCCCAGCGCCTCCCTCGATCATATTTCAAGTGGGCAATACTGTGGGTCAAACTAAACACCTCCACGCACGTTTATTCTATGGAGAGAGGATCACAAATCAGAAAAGGCACAGTTTAACCAATGGAGGAATGTTGAATGTGTTAGCACCTGGTAAATCATCAGTTGCTTGACATAGGTGATTGCATGTTTGGCTACAGTTGGACAGTTTGAGTTGTTTGTAATATGTTTGACACTTATGTTTGTTATGTCATGTACACTTACATTAATGACGTTTTTGTCAATATTCCAGTGGTATTCATATAGTTTATCAGATTACTGATTTTTTTCCCCCTCATTTTTCTTGCAGGTATCGTCCTTGCGGATATCATTGAGAAATACTTTGTGTCCCCCACACTTTTCCGAGTGATCCGTCTGGCCCGAATAGGACGTATCCTTCGTCTTATTCGTGGAGCTAAAGGAATCAGAACGTTACTCTTTGCCTTAATGATGTCTTTACCTGCCCTGTTCAATATAGGCCTCCTGTTGTTCTTGGTCATGTTCATCTATGCCATTTTTGGAATGGCAAACTTTGCCTATGTGAAGAAACAAAGTGGAATCGATGACATGTTCAACTTTGAGACATTTGGAAACAGCATGATTTGCCTTTTCCAAATAACAACATCTGCTGGCTGGGACAGTCTACTGAGTCCCATTTTGAATAACTCCCCTGAGGAGTGTGACCCCAACATCCCACATACTGGCACAAATGCTCGGGGCAACTGTGGAAATCCTTCAGTGGGCATAACCTTCTTTGTTACTTACATTATTATTTCCTTTCTAATTGTGGTGAACATGTATATTGCCATTATCCTGGAGAACTTCAGTGTGGCCACAGAGGAGAGCACAGAGCCACTGAGCGAGGATGATTTTGAGATGTTCTATGAGGTTTGGGAAAAGTTTGACCCTGAGGCCACACAGTTCATTGAGTACGCCAAGCTTTCAGATTTTGCTGATACGCTCTCAGAGCCACTACGCATTGCCAAGCCCAACAAAATCAAACTGATTTCCATGGACCTGCCCATGGTGAGCGGTGACAAGATTCACTGCCTGGACATCCTGTTCGCCTTCACCAAGCGTGTGCTGGGTGAGTCAGGAGAAATGGACGCTCTTAAGCAGCAGATGGAGGAAAAGTTTATGATGGCGAATCCATCCAAAATCTCCTACGAACCAATCACCACAACACTAAGACGTAAGCAGGAGGAGGTGTCGGCTGTCGTTATACAGAGGGCCTATAGAAGACATCTAGTACGGAGACAGTTGAAGCAAGCCTCATTCTTGTATCGACAGATCAACTTTGAGGGTGCTGCCAAAGAGGACAACAGTCCACCAGAGAAGGAAGGACTCATAGCCTCCATGATGAAAGAGAATTATGGACCTGAGGTAGAGGACCTGTCCTCCACCTCCTCACCACCGTCTTACGACAGTGTGACAAGAGCTACCAGTGAACTTTTCCAAGCTCTAATAACAGAGCCCAGGAGTAGTGACCTGAGCAAAGCTTATCCTGAACCTGACAGAGACCGTGAGACATTTCTGTAACGTTAGGAAGAAATGATCTCAGACTTTAATCTTTTTTCCTTTTTTTTTCTTTTGTTTACAGAATGTAACATAGCTCAAACACAAAAAAAACTCAGTCTTGGGACATCAAGACTGGAAAGTTTTTGTAGGACAAGTTGATGTTTTTAATTCTCCTGTGGTTCACGTTTTGTTTGAATATACAAGGAGAAAGTGTAAATCACGTAGACAGCTCACATCAACTTTGCTTCACAGTTTATATGCATGAGCGAGATTCTGCAGACGTTCCTGCAGTTATATCACAGATGTAATAATCATATGTTAGACTGAAAGAAATACAGTTTATCAACATTTACAAAGTATGCCTGACCGTCTGAGATTCATTAAAGGTCTTACTTAAATTGGTGTGATTTCCTTCTGACAATAGTTTTCACGTTATATAGAAGAGGCAAGAGTATGACCATAGTGGTATATAGCCTTGTTGATGTTATCAGTCTATCATATTTTTAACACCATTTTTTTATACAGCTAAGTATGAAAATTATCTCTGTCCAGGTTGTCACTAGCGATGAGATGGAGAGCAAGAGAATAAGTGGGAATATTTGATATTAATTTGATTTCAGCTGTGTAGAAAAATGTTTATGTTCCCTTTTATATAAACCAGTCTCTTATTCATAGCCTGGTCTGGTTACAGGATGCTGTAATCATGAGCAGTAAAAGACAATCAAACATGCCTCAGAAACAGTTTCTCGTGCATAACATCTGTCTTTGTCAATGGCTACCAAAAGACTGTACATGCTTCTTTTCAAAGTATCAAACATGCTACACATTTAAACATCTGGTACATTTATTTGAATTGTGAAGTATTTCTTTTGCATGTTGAAATTGCATCATTTAGAGATGTAATGACCATTTTCTTTGTACGGCTGGAAAAAAAATCTCATTTTGCACATGAGTTTAGCAATAATTTGCTACCTTTAGGTAAAAATTATTGATATAGATGTATATTTAGAGCTAAAATATGTAATGTCAGCCTCATTTGTAAGAGGAACCTCTTGCTGTCTCCATGGCTTATACTTCATTACAAAACATTGCAGCACATTTGTTTTGTATCTCTGACTCATTAACAGATTAAACCACTTAAGTATGTTTTTCAGGTCAGGTTAACAGGTTTGTTGAAGGGCTGTTTTTTGTAGCAATACACCCCAACTGTGCCTGGTAGAGCTTAACCCCCGACCCTCTGGACCACTGCAACAGAATCCTGTTCATCAAAAGGCACAGCAAACCTCTTTAATGTTTGATCAGTTAGCATTTATAACAGTGCTAACAAACCATTACTGTGGTGGGCAATAATATTTTCTTTATTCTCTTTGGTGTGATTTATGCTTACACCAAACTAAATGTAGAATACAAGCAACCATCATAGACAAAAGGGCAGGACAAAGGGCCTCACATTTCAATAGAAGTAGTGCTACCTGATTTCTAGATGTTCTATCATAACAGCGAATTTATTTGTAAATCTAGGACAGCTAGAGAAAAACACAAACTGGAACTTTGAAGGAAATCTGAAATAATTCTGAATGAACTGACTTAATCTTAAGCAAAAAAATACCAGAGATATTTTATAAGAATGACAAATACTGCTGCTGTGTCAACACGACCGTGCAACATTTTCCCTGAGAGAAATGTCTAATTTTACTGACCATTTTGTGGGTCTGAAAAAGAAAAGACCCCAGCAACAGACAGCTTTTCTTGTCAGATTTTACAGTTTTGAGAGATGTATATGGGATTTGCTTGCATTACATTTGAAGAAAGTTTTTTTTTTTTTAATGAAATGATATTTAATCTTCAAAATGGTACCTACCACATTAAATACATGTTAAACAAGAAACATTGTTCTGACACCTTGGACTGAATGACTGTATGATTTTATTCTTTATAAAATATGTTTTGTGGGGTGGAATTTGTAGTGGGCTAAAATGGGTTGAATTTGAATTTGGCACTACCTGTGATCAGATGCGCACAACAGTGTGCGGTGTTACACACAAGTAGACATGATGCCATTTGTCCACTGCTTTGTTCGTCTTGAGTCTAAACAAACACTGACCTAACATGAGTAAAATAACAATAGCAACTTGGATTCTGGTGATGAACTGCCTTTGGTGAAATTACTTTTGCACAGGAGAGGAGCCATATATTACATAGAAAAAAAAGTTTAGTGTTCGCCTGTAAAGTGTGCGTGTCAATCTGCTGAGTGCCTGTAAGTTAGTCCAAGTATATGTGTGTGTGCGCGCGTGCGTGTGTACATTCTTCAACATGCCATGCAGTGCTGCTTCAGTGTCGGGGGATGAGGTAGAGGTCATTGCTCAGGGGTGCTCAGCTCACTCCCTGGAGGGTTGGTGTCCAGCACGGTTTGGTGATTTACCTGCTGAAACTCACTTGGTTCAACTCACCTGTTAAATCCAGGTGTAGGGAGAGTGATTGAGCAGGGAAATCACCAACTGAGCTGAGGACCAGCCCTCCAGTTGGGCACCCCTGCTATTGCTGTTTGTTGCTTGATCTAATAATTACAGATGGCTTCTATGTGGTGGAGGCAGAGCAAATTCGGTTTGACATTTTGAGAGGGGTATCTAAGACCCCCTTCTGTTGAGCTTTTAGCATCTCTCTTGACCTGCTTACAAAACCAAAGAGTCTAGTTCGATTAGTTTAGTAAGAAAAGGAGAGAAAGGACATAACATTTGTTTCCTGGTATTAGGACATAATAAGAGAGACATAAAAGCTTACAGTGTAATGATATATGGCACAGCTGAATTATATGCATTTTTATCCCGAGCACTATGGCTTAAATGCGGACAATGCTGAGGACAGCTTCAGAAATTGTTCAATATTGAACTGGCTGATTGTTCAAATTGCCTAAAAATTCTGTTCACATCCACGTGCGCACACAATCTACCCGGCATTCACAGTGTCCATGGCAAGTACTAAGAGTATGTTCACTGAAATGCAAGACGTCTACAGTATAAAGTCAGATGGCATTAAAGACTGATTATGGAAAAAAGCATAACATGTCTTGTAAGGAATCTGCTGTATCTGGGTAATGTATCTGGATGTTGACAATAATTCACAAAACCCCTCAGCACACGTACATGGAATGTACCAAATGACTCTGTCCACAGTCTATATTTTTGCCTTGATGCCCAAAATTTTGATCAATTCACACGGGGTTGACATGATATGTATTCGATCACCCTGCAAATTAAGCACAGGGACACTTTTCTATCTACTACATGTTTTCAAAAGATACCAGTTTGTGCAATACTAGAGCAGATACAGGAACTAAAAGGCATATTTTGTCTATGCTTTGCATATATAATGTACAAATATCAGTTGTCCTCAAAGCAGGTGTTTTATAAATGATAGAATTTGCTATATTTCTTTGCTGTTGTTTTTTTTTTTTTAGATTTCTTTTCTATGAAAACATAATGAGCAAATTCTAGAAGATTACTGCTGCCGGTTAAGGGTGCAAAAAATGTGTGTCTGATGAAACAGTGAAGAACTGATCAAGGATCAGGCTCCTAAAAAGTAAAAAATGTTAGTCGCTAGCCGATAAAGATGACCAAACAAGGCCAGAGTCAGCATTTGGAGCTCTGTAGACTGACTGCTGGAGTGTCCTTGAGGCAAGAGGATGATGAAGCATCAGACATTTGACCCTCATAATTTTGTGCCTGTTTATTTATTTACTTATTTATTTTTTACACTAATAGGATGTTGCATGCTGCAATATGAAGTTCTCTGTTTGTTTGTTTTTTTGTTTTTATTTTTCAAGCAAGGTTTCACATTTGTACATTTCAACTGTGTGACCTCCCCTTTTGATTGTTAGTTTGAAATAAAAAAGAATGCAAAGGAGATATTGTCAGCTGTAGTACCCACTATCAGGACATATTCAGACATGGGATTATGGAAAAAATAAATCCAAGTTTTTTGGAAAAGCACTGTTGCCAATTAGAACATGTATATCTATAGTAAAATAAACAATAGGATTTATTTTCTTTTGTGAGAATGTCTTATTTGAATCTCATCGATGACTATTCTACAATGTAGCTACACTGTAGTTACTACAAGTTAAACTATGTTATATGTCCATATACAGCTTACAGCCTATTCACAGTTTACAGTATAGGAGGAAAATGTTTAAAGGTCTAAAGTTTACATAATAAGCCCCAGAAATGCAGACCAAGCACAGAACTGAAGCAGACATTCTATAGGGTGATAAGCAAGTAAGTAAGAAATTCTGAGATAAAAGTCAGCAATCCATATCAATAAATCCAGCAATAACATATATGGGAATTCTAGACAGATCCTGGTTTTCCTGTTCATTTTTATGCCAAGTTGGTCAAGCCTTTAGAATTGTTTGTATTTCTCCATAAATATGACCTACAACATCATTATATTTCCCTATAAGTAAATAAAAATAAAATAAACTCAACAAATGATGAGAAAAATTATACTTAACTAAAATTAATAGTGTGATCTTCAAAACACATTTGTGGAAATGTATAATAACACAGTAGCACAATATTTCTGAGGAGCTCTGTAAAAGGATGCCAAACCAGCTCTAAAGAGTCTGAACTCCACCAATCCATAGTCAGACAGACTGTGTACAAACCGATGATATTCAAGACCATTGCAATTATTAAAGCACTGATATTTAAGTACTACAGCCCAACTGCACCTAAATGTTTAGTTCTTCTGGAGCACAATGAATGAACCACCAAACATATAGAAAGATCAGTCAAATGTAATCATCTGTCTGATGCAGATTTGTTTTTATTTTTTTAATTATCTGCAGATACCAAAATAATGCCAGTATCACTGTGTCCCCAATTCTAACAATATTTTCAGTTATTCTTTAAAATAAGACCTATTACTGGTTTTACCTCTTACTGCTCAAATACCAATACCAATGGCAGTGGCAATAGAACATGATGCAAACATGTGACAACAAGCATCAGGAAGAAGAGTAATACCAGCTGCAAAATGGCTGTTAATTAGGCATGGTCTGAATCAGCTGAACCTACACCAGCATACACCTTTGCCAACAGCTGGATTTTAAACTGCAGTAGTAAACATTTAAAATAAGGGTTAAATATGAAATATCATTGTAGTAATTAAACATTATATATATATATATATATATAGATGTATTATGGGGATTCTTACCAGTTTCTTAACTATTTAGTCAGTTCATTGGGAGCCTAGTGGTTAGGGACTTGCGCATATGATCGGTGGGTTCGAGGTGTACCGCTACACTACCCCCCAGGTGCTGTTGATCGCTGCCGACTGTTCCACATGTAGATGGGTTAAATGCAGAGGTCTCATTTTGTTGTGGCACACTTTGCGTGATGGGGTGTATTCACAATGATAAATAGTCACTGTCTGTTTTTCATGTTAGCAAGCACTCCCCCAATCACAAAATACCACTAATCATTGCCAGCACAGGACAGCAAACACATAATGGCTCATTCAGACAAGAATGCCTCTGCCTATAAAACAGCAGTCCCATAAAATTGTACCTGTAACTTGATTTACATTATAAGAATACTGAACATTCTGCCTACTATTATTATACTGAAACTGAAATAAAATGATGATAAACTCAATTTCAATATGTGTGTGCACAGAAAATGTAGACAGCATTGAACTTACAAAGCTAAATAAAACCTAAGTAGAAACTGTCATTGTGCTATTGCGTTGCACTGAACACAACCTGGGTACAATGTGAGAACTTATGACACTACCAGTGGGTTCTTTATGGTCTTATGTTGCTCATAATCCTTTTCACATGCAAGTTAAAGAGAACTACCGCTGCATGAAGTCAGCTCATGAACAATGCTCATGCTACAAACAAATGAACGTTAATTTTATTTAATGATCCCATTTACTCCTTTCAGTGTTAACTCTTCATGTGGTTGGTGTCATCATACCATCACTTAAGCTCAAATATTCCATGTATTTAAAATAACTAACTGTAACTTGGTGTTTATTTAAGGAGTGTGTCACTGATAGCAACTGCAATTTCTGGCTTCTCCAGTTTTTTTAAACAGTACTCCTAACTGAACACTCTACATATCTAATGATGTAGTGGGATAAGAAGTCAAGCACAAACTGTACTTGGTCATGCATTTAGACTAGCAGTGGAGGCGTTAATTAAAGGCACACACAATTTGTAGCATAATTAACTGCTATTGTGCAATTTTGCAGTTTCAGGCAACCATGAGTTTTATGGGTTTTTTTTTTTTACAATACAGGACGCTGCACTGTTGCATAACTTTAGCTACATAAGGCTAAATACTCACAATACACCCTGTGCCTGTCGGCTTGCACCATGTCAAAGCAACACGACCGGGGCGATCATTTTAATTAGGAAACGGACAGAGACACACACAGCTAACTCATGAGACTAATCTCCCATGGCAGGAGAGGTTAACAGAAAGGGCTATGTCCTCTTAAAGAATAATTGTGTGTGTGTTGGAGTGAGTGATGCTGAAGAAAGAACATTGGGTAGGGCACAAGGTGAGCGATCTACATGACAATTCCCAATTAAGACCTTTGCACACATCCCAAAGGCAAACCGGCTCATTGTTCTGGACTCTGTGATGGGTCAGTCTCACTAGATAAGTAAGTAGCTGTTTATGTTATAGGTACTTTACAACAGAACATGATAGAGCTGCACAATATAGACAGAATATCAGAATTGTAAATATGTAAGGGCTGCAAAAAGAAAGGATTTTAATAGGTGATTTTTCATGTGAATGAATCAATTTATCCACCTGAATAATAATTTAATGTGCCTAAATGTGAAGAACTGGAACAAAAATCACGCTTGCACTTTTTGCTACTGTTTATCAATAAAAAAAATAAAGCAATAAACTTTATTCATATATTTTTGCTGTTGACGTTCGCTTAATATCTCAGGGAATTTTTTTTTATAAAATTACATGAATAACAACACTTTTGTATCTGTAATGTTTATAAGTGATTTAGATTAATGCTATAGCTTGTTATAAGTCTTTCTCCCAGGTCACTGCTTTAACAAGCAAGTCTGACGGTTGTTCTATTCACTAAATGAGCGAGCGTGTGAATAGCTTCCTAGGCAAGTTGTATTTTAAGCGGTTTTAAGTGTATTTAAACAGTTCAAGCTTGACATTTCTGACAAGGATGTTACGTTTTTGGAAAAGCTGAGAAAGACCTTCACATATTTTAAGTGATTATTTTAACTTTCATTTTAAGAAGTGAAGTGATATCCAAGTTAGAGACGTGTTCTTGTGATCAGAGGGTACCAGTTTCAATCCCTGGACCAGGTACCTCTGAGGAACCCTTGAGCAAGGTACCATCCTGCTACACAGCCCCCTGGGTGCTTTTGATTGCTACCCACTGCTCCACATGTGGATGGGTTAAATGCAGAGCTCACAAAGTGATGACGTCACTTTGTGTGATGGAGCGTGTTCACAATGTTTTACTTTAACCATTTGTTCTTATAGATACAACCCTCAGGTGAACTGTTGCCCTATACAGTTTAAATCACTTTTTCTAGGTCGGAAGCGGCATTGAAGACGTAAATAAAAAATTCAACAACACCTTAATATATTCATAACATTAAAAATGTCCTCATAAATCAATATGCAATGAATAGCTTGGTTTGCCAAAATAAATATTAGTAAAAAAGTAATTTAACTGGATTACAAGAATACATATATAAGAACACTTATCTGGAAGAGTGACTGTTTAAGACGTTCAGGGTATACAGCAATAAAAAAAATGGTATTTTTCCAGCTGATAACTCGACTGCATGAAGCCCTACAGCATGAACAGTACAGAGCAGCAGCATTTCCACATGCTGTGCCAGGTAAGTCACATAGTGTATAGTTGTCATTGTATTCACAAACCTGTAAAATCACAAAGCCAGTCTGACTTGTTACATATGACAAAGATGGCATCCTACTGCAGTTAAAACTCTGGACAAACGACAAGTAAATGTGTGTGACGACTGGCTCAGATGCCGCAACTTGTCTCCTCAAGGAATGTCACCCAGAAGAGCCATGTGCATACATGCGTGGCATTTGTAGCGAGACACACACACTCTTGCCTGAGTGTGTCAACATTGCACTCATTTGACTCCTCAGAGAAGCTTGGTAAGTTTGCCAGGGCAGTTGGAGCCTCCAGAGATTCGTGATTAAGCATCCTGCAAATGTGCAGGAGAAGGCGCCGGACGGCATCAGCTGCTGTACTGTATGGGTCATGTCTTTCTGACGTTTTAGACATTTCGGCAATTTAGCATCATTCTGAGTGTTTGCACCATCTTTCAACTGTGAAGAAAAGGTCATTTCAAATCACAGCTAACAAATAAATCTGAATCATATTTAGGCCCTGTAACAAGAGTTTTGGATTAGATTAATACGCTCATTACAACAGAAAATACATGATCAAATATCAAAACTTTTGCTCTCCGAAGCTATATACTGTGCCCAGTCTTCCTCTATAAGCACTTGGTCTTTGAACTCTCATTTACACCTTACCAGTAATACACAGCAATATGACATGCACAACAAAAGGTGACGGTCACCAGGAAAAAATGATCGAAAGGTAAAATCAGACCTTAAATTTGTTATAGCAAGGTTGGACTACTAAGCCAAAGAGAAAGCTAACTCAGTTTATTCAATTTCAGAGGTGCACAGGCAGAACATAACCACTCATATTTTCCCCCGTTTCAGTGCTTGAGTGTATTCTCTCATATAATGGATAAAATTATTCCATTAAATTGAAATAATGACTGAAACTTTACTACAATTTATATTTTATTTTAATAACTGTTATTATATGAATTATGATATTGATTTATTTTAATTAAATGCTGTTGCATGTATATTTGCTATGAGTTTCAAGTAATCTGATTTGATTTTTATGGAAAACAAATAAATAAACATTTAAAAATAATATACATATGCATAACTTTCATTTCATGAGCATTTTTGTGTGCGAAAAGAAAAAATGAATGTTAACACTGCATCATCACTAATAATTGATGTTATTTCATAATACAGCTGAGTATAACTCCATGCTATTGTATGCAAATCATCTACACCAGCAAAACATACTGTAACAGGCTTTGGGCCTTTGTAAAAAAAAAATATTATATATTGCTTTAGGTATTTTCAAGAATACCGGCAAGCTCTCTCAGAAATATAATCAGATTGTGATCACAGACACAAAACAATGACTTAAGTATTTTAAGACTTAAATTATTAAAAAAAAAAACATATTTACTCTTATTAAAGTATTTTACCATATTAATACTTTTACTTGTGCTCAAGTATATAATCTGTAACACTACTGTACTGTATCATGCTGTTCCTTTTCAGTGCTTAAAAACAAGCTTAGAGCAGATACAGTGCTTCTTGTCTGACAATGGTGTCCATGGTTAGTACCCAACCCAATGCTCTTCCCATGAGCACTGGACCTTTGAGGCCATTTGGCAGAATCTCGTTCAGAAGAACTCTCAGAGGGAGAAATCCTGGCATTGAGGGCTTGGCCATAGGTTGTTTGTTAACAAGAACAACTGTACAACTCCATTGTAACACGATTTGACAATTATGCAAAGCAGTGCCATTAATTCTTGCTCAAAGGAAAAAAAAAATCACCTAGGCCTCTTCTCAAGGTCTACCTAATTGGCACGTCGTTGGCTACAGACAAATAATGGGATAGACAATGACACTGGGAAAGGTGGGTTGTAATTAAAACATTACTACTGCCAGAAAGTGGCAGTACTGGACCTAAAGGCTGTTTGTCAACTGTCATTAAACAGCAACAGGTGGCAACACTACCATGCAAAGGGTAAAACAAGGGTGGCACTGTGTAAGCTGAGGCAACTTTTAAACTATAGAAACATGCGAGACAAAGTTATGGAACTTTTAAATACACCAATGAAAATGAGGTTTCGTGCGTGTTGGTGAATTATGATGTTGGGCAGGTTGCAGCTTCCTGTCAGTGTGTGGGAGGTGGAATCATGATGTTGGGCTCAACATTGTGAAGACTGCCAGGAATCAGCTCAACCCTAACACACACAAACTGTTACTTTTCTTTATTTGTCACTCTTTCCCGTTTCTCACTTTATAACCTTTCCATCTCTCAACCCCAGTCCATTGCTCCTCTCTCACTCCTCATTTTCTAGCTCTTCATAAGCAGACGGATAAGTGTGGGCCCAGGAGTGTGTTGTTTGCTGTATGGGGTTGCCATGACAGCAAAGTCCTGATGAGGTCCCTGGACGGTGCTGGAGGATGAGTGTGTTCTCCCAGTGGGGAGCAGTGACCCCGCTCTCTAGAGGCTAATCCTCCTGTTTCTCTTTGCCTGTGAGCCTCCGTGCACATACACACATACACACACACACATCCATCAAGCACACAGACATACCAGACTACACACAGAGATGACACACATGTATGTTTGCTTCCCATGCTACGCACACACAGAGGACCATGACACACTCAAATTTAGAAGACAGGCACATACAGGTGACTGCTGCAGAGTTTTGTTAGTCAAATGCAATGAATACATTGGAATTTCTTTAACATTTAAGTACAGCCAGAATTCAGGGAAACAAGCAGAAGCTCTGACACACATTCACACACGCGCACACACTTTTTTATACTTTGAGAATGCCCATGACATCACAAATTACGCAGGCACAGAGAACAACTTCATAGATCAATTTAATTGTTGTGAAAATATTGTACACACAGCAAAAAGAGAAGTCTGCAGGGGACGGCAATTTTCCCGACGGAAGCAACCCCCAATCCATTTAATAACCTACATAAAGTGCACACACGCCAGAAAACATACAAACAAATTGTGACAGCTATCTTTTTCTGAACGGGGTGTTTTCTGGACCAGATGTGCGAACAGACCCAAAGCAAAAACTTAACTGACCTTAAAGTCGTGATGGCTAGTCTGAACAAGAAGGTTAAACCATTGCCCTTCATGCAGTAAACTGAAGCTTGATTCTCCATACAGACACGCATATTACACTACAAAAGTCCTGGGACAATAGCCTTAATACTACATTTGCATTATTCTGTAGCATTATTCACTTGTAAGTCATTCTGGAAAAGAGCGACTCTTTTTTGTACCACAAAACACATCTTTGTTGAGAAGCCATTCTGAACTGAACTACAGGACGTAACCGCTAAACTTTTAAAGATAAACAACCTGTGAGTGTGTCTGTGTAGTTCTACATATTATTCTACTACCACATCAGGATGTCTTGTGAAATGTCACCAAACTGCAGGTCTCATAGACTATAATTTATTCTTTCTCTTAGGGCAGTGGTGGCCTAGTGGTTAGGACTTTGCCCTTAGGACCTGAGGGTCACAGGTTTAAGTCCTACCTGGGCACCACTGAGGTTCCCTTGAGCAAGGTACCGTCCCACTTCACTGCTCCCCAGGCACTGTTGATAGCTGCATCGTGTGAAGTGAAGTAAAAGTGACTATTTGTCATTGTGAACACACTCAAGCACCACAACGAAATGCAACCTCTGCATTTAA
>JBBPDA010000009.1:20912035-20953586 GCA_037974385.1 Arnoldichthys spilopterus
AAATGATACTGTTCTGAGACTTTTCATTTCTTTGTCATTGGACAAACTTACAAAATCAGCGAGGAGTCAAATAATTATTTCCTCCACTGTATGTATTTTTTAAAAAACAGACAGTTGTCATTTAAGAGAATAAGCCAATGGTAAAATGGCAGTACACACTATAATACTTCACTCTAACGTGCTGACTCGCTCTGGTTCCTTTGACCTTGACTCGCTTCACTACAGATAGGTGACCTATAGAAAAATCTACGATCTTTAAAAAGATTTTCAGAGGAGAAAGAATCTTGCAGAAATTGCAATGTTGGCAAACAAACTTCTGAATCTGACTCGCTTGCAGAAAAAAATGCTCAGTGCTTGATCACTGTCTCAGAGGTGAAACATGCTGAGCCAGCACAACCAGCGGAGAAGTTACGGGAGCGCACCATGAAAATAGTACACCGTAATCATGGCAACTGCTTTTCTTTCTTTGCGAAAGCTTTAACAAGTGCCTGAGACAATGTCCTTCTTTTAATTGATATAGGAAATATTTGATTTGCTTTTTATTGAACAGAGAAACCTGGAAACATACACTAGAAAACAAATGGGTTAAAGAGAATGGCAGATTTAATTTTCTTTATGGTAAATTTCTGTCACAACACCCTCCCCAAACCCCTGCCCCCAACTCCCAATAACAGACAATGCCATTATGCCATGCTTTTTATAGCTAAAGGTCATAATGTCAACTACAGCATCCGACCTTGAAGCAAATGCTAAGAGGATTGACAAACGACAGAATTTATCATGGTGCTACTGTTTTTGTCTAATTATATGATGTTCATGTAGTCTGAATTACGAGGCAGTCTTACCACAGTTACTTACTGTTCGACACTTTCTGTGCTCACACCCTCAAAAAGAGAAAGGTCCATTTCTACGCTGCAATGACCAGCACCCATATTCAGAAAGCTTCTCTGAGCAGAATTGCTGATCTAGGATCAGATTCCTCATAATCACAATGACTTCACTAAAAGGAAAGGATAATAGGGCAATACTCACTCTGAGAAGCTTCATAGGTACAGGCCAAGATCATGTTTGCCATAAAACAGCCATATAATCAATAAAGATAAGCATAGACATTAGAAAAACAGTGCAACAGTGACTTAGCTGAATGCATATCAGATGATGATACAATAAGTGATTCATTGCTTATTTCCATAGTGTATTTAATTTTTTAATTACAACAATTTTGTTGTATTTATTTTCCTTAAAGACCACTTATGTATGTGTGGAGATGTTCACTTCCAACCTCTGTTTAGCCTTAAGAATTAAACAGGTTCTTGTTTGCTGTTGCCTGATAAATGCTATGTTATTTTATTGCTGGAACAAGATGAAACATTTCTTATAACCTCAACGTGAAAGGATGGGACCAAACCGCCATAGGCTTAATAGATGTATTCTAGTGAGGTGGTCTTCAAGGCATTACAAAAAACAGCAGCTAATTTTCTTTATTCAGACAGTACAGAATGTGAATGGTATCTTTAGAGATGTGTATTAATGTTTACATACTGCCTCAAACTCTCAGTAATACCAGCCCTTTAAATGTTTATTTGAGAGCAGCAGAACCAGTGAACTGCTCTTTCAAGGCCACTATGGAAAGGACAAGGGCCAGAGGGGAAAATATGTGCTTTGCTGAAGGGTACAATGGCAGTTTTCCAAGCAAGGGTTGTCTGAACCTCCAGCAAGGCAACATCCCTTTGCACCTCATTTGAGATTTAAGACCAATAATCTGATTCCAAGTGCAAATCCCCTACCTACGGATTTCTGCTAGAATGAAAAAAGCACTTCATTTTACCAAAACAATGCGGGCGGCAAACAAACAACTGAGACACGGGAGTTTGTGGTTCTCTCACAGGCTGAATGCACTCCAGCATTTCTTATGCTTTCCTACAGCCCAAGCAAAACGTTAGATGCAATTACATTTGACTTGTGTCAGGAAATACACCGTGGTCGGGGTCAGATTAGCATACTCGTCTGCTGTAAAGAGCTTGTGATAAGGAGATTGAGTTACATGCAGCCTTTTATCAGACAAGACAACACTGTGCTCTGACCCCATTGATTTTAAGCTGAAATTCAATCCAAAAACAAACGTGATGCAAGGCCACTATACAAAATGTGAAAAAATATTATGGAATCCCAGTCAGGTTTAGCCCCTGCTGTACTAGACAAAATGTTCTAGTATTTAAAAAATGCCTCAAAATACAAGTGTTCTACATCTTTTGTGGTATGTAACAACTGGACAATCTCTAATATCTTTTTTCTTGAAAACACCTGACCAATATACCATTGCAGAGACATTATTCACAGTTATAAACCAGTTTAAACTAAAGCAAACAAACACAAAAAGTGAATGATTTTCAAAATTATTATTAATACTCTATGCATATACACAGTACTGTGTATCTAGGCAGTGAATTTTCTGAAACATTAATATTAAAATATATGGAAAGAACATTAATGCAGTAAACAGTGATGTTTCTGAGTGTAGTTTTTCAGTGCGTTGGCTTAACCATTTCCAGAGCTCTCACTATGGAAAACGCAGTATTACTGTACTGTTCCAATCAAATCGCTGGTATTGGCTCAACTTATTCCCTCATTAGATGAAATCAGGTGCTGGTGATGGATCTTCACACATCCATGTAGTGGCTGGAGCCATGGAGGAGCCAAAATTTGGAACCAAACCTGTGTTCTGCTAATCAGTTCAAACATCAACACACAACAGCTCATTCTTTCCATTGCTTTCTTGTTTGCATTGATTCTAATGTGAACTTGTGTTTTTCCCGCAGAAAGACACTGACATTATATACAAATACATATGAAATATAATACCACCTTAAAAAATATTCAAGTTTCAATCATTTGAAGTGCTATTCACTTCAAATGTAAAACATTTGCAGGAGCAAGCAACTAAAATAGTGGCTATTCTTAAATAGGACAAAGAATGCAACACAAAAAAACACTCCTTGACCTGAGATTGAAAAACGGACAGACAGCTGTTCAGTTTTTAGTTATCCTGACTTGCTCTCTGAGTTTTCCCTTTCTGCCAATTCCTTTCTCTTCTCCTGGTACAACTTAACCAAGTAATCATCAGGTGTGATTCCTGATTCTTTCAACTCTGCCATTATCTTCTCCAGCTTTGCCAAGGTCCTGGCACTGGCTACTTTACGGCCGGTAATGTACAATGTGAAACGCTTGAAGTCCATGAGCTCACAGGAGTCCACTGTGCAGAGGTCCTTCACGTTCTGAATTCTGTCCAATTCGGGGAAGAATGTCAAGCCTGACATTCTCTCCAGGTCAGTCAGGCTCACCTGGTACTCCTTCAGGTGATGATCGAAGCCAATAGGGGCGTTCGGAACCACAAAGGCACTCATAGCCAGCAGCTTAGCTGAGGGGTCTCTCCGTGCAAGGATGACTTTGTAGAGATGAGTAGGAACGGTGACATCATCTTTTCCAATCAGCTGATTGAGGCCCATATTAGATATTAAGAACACACACACAATTGAGATATGACCAATAAATGTGCAGCAGTTCTTATTTGTCAAAAAAGTTACAGTATCACTTAAACACACACTGGTCTTTTTAAACTTTTCATTTATAGTGCTACAAGATCATGCACTTGGTAAACTGAACAGCTGCTGAGAACACACCTATCTCAAGTTCTTTCACTTTCTATAGAGAACTACATATCAGTTGGAGACATGTCATCATGAGTGCAGACTGTGTATCGATAGACTTTACAAATAATTTACAAAAATGTAATTTTTGTTTAAGTGCTGATAGTCAACACCTGGACAAACTAAATTAAATTAGGACTTATGCAATGGCCTCACTGGCTCAATTTCTTTTAAAAAACAAGTCATTTTTATAGACTTCAGCAAAACTGATTCTTTTCTCATTGTTTGCTGTTGAAAAGGGAACATGTAGCAGGTTGTTTTGCTTAGTTTATAAATCTGAAACAGGCAAAGATGCACCATTTTACAGTGCAAATAAGCTAAACTCCATTGTAAAGAAGTCATCAGAACTCGAATACCCTGGAGGCACCACAATGGCACAAGCACCTCATTCCATAGAGGCACAAGGGAAATGAGAGAGGTATCTAAGCTACAGTCTCTCCTAGGGCCAGAGTGTGTACAGATCGAGGTAACATGGCTCCTGTCGCTGCCAATTTGTGATACATACTAGCCCTGGGGGTGGCTGTCTATGTCGATTTAGCCCTAACAGAACGCCAACTCTTTCCCTACGAGGCCAGATGGAGCTCCGCCTCAGCCACATACACACTAGTGCACACAGAAGAGTTTGTGTCCCAGTGATGGTTTTATATCTACCTGGAGACGTGTCCCATAATGTGATATCTGTGGTTTAACTTTAATATCCCTGTTATGGCTATATTACATGGTCATAAAAATTCTGAACCCCAGTGTTCACAATAACACACTTTGTACACGTCCATACACTGAAGCTATGACACTTCAATTTGAAGAAGCTTTTGAAAAATTACTCAATTTACAGCGGCATAGAATTTACTCTGGGGTCTTGTCAGCCCCCCAGGCTAGATTTTACAGGCCCAGCTATGTGTAAATGCAGAGTAAAACAACTTGCCACAGGCAAAAGATGACGCTGTAATACCTGAAGTGGAATATGTGAAATACTCAAGGCGCTGAGACAGAATCACCAACATTGTACAACATTGACATCTACTGGCCACTGGCAGGAATTATATTAGTTGCCCTTTTGAAAATTATGCTTTTGAAGGGGTCTATGCAAGTGTAAGAACTGAGCTATTTGTTCAAGTTATAGATGAAAAGAAGCTGACTTCTTCATCTTTGAGATTTTACACGGCATAGCATGAAATTGCAAGTGCAAACACATTACCAAGCACTATACAGTTTGGCAAACAAATGGACTGAAGCAGGAGTGCCCAAATTATGTCTTGAAAGCAGACATCCAACACAGTTTGGCTATTTCCCTGCTCAAACACACCCGGCTCAGCTCAGCTGTTAACTGCCAGGTTTATTGAGTGTGTTCATGGAGTATAAAATGAGGACCAAAAGTTAAGCACCACAGTCTAAAGAAACTAAAACGGGACATCCTGTCTCACAGTTCCACCCTTCTACAATTGAAAGGCATGAGATTTTTTAAACAAACTAACAAATGTGCCGAGTAGTGGATTCTGGATTTCATCCTTTAATATGAGGGTTTTACTTATAACCAAAATGTAAAATGTAATAAATAAAATATATATTTAAAATAAACATAAAAAACCTTCTCTAACTACTCTGAATTTTAATACAACTACGACAGTCGCCAACATGCATAAAAGTGCACCATGTTCTTGTACCTGATATGAAACGGTTTTCTTCCCGTCCTCTCCTGCTTGTGGCAGAGTGAGTGGTCCTGAGACTACCCACACATCACTGAACTTTTCGGTCAGCTCTCTGCAATACATCTCCAACCTACATAAAATGAATCAGCTGTTAATAATAAACTGTACACCAAAATGCACAGCTTTCACTGGTTATCTTTACTTACCTGTTCCAGAAGCCTGCATTGTTTTCATAATTCTGTGGGACGATATTCGACAGATAGAAGGTTTCTGCCATCGATTGCTGTAGAAATATTGTAGAAAAGTTTAACTGAGTTTGGAATGAGCCACTGCAAGCATATGCATTTCATAAAAATAAATAATAAAGCACTTTTCTTTTGTCCCTGCTTCTACTATTGCCAACATGTTTGTGTACATTGAAAGACTATGAAAAATAACACAAAAGTCAATGCGTTATCTAATCTGGGTTACATTCAACAGTTGTTGAGAAGGAATAACACAGTTCAGAAGGATGTGTGTTGACTTGCCTCTGAAAATTTATTGTCTGCGGCTGGTGCCATGTGTCCTCGAGACCAGCCACTGCCAAGATAATCTTCGTTGTGTGCAGTGAAGATCTCTGGTATGCTAGGGTCTGGCTTAAATTTGCAGTGCTTTCTGTCAGCTCTTCCTGAGGAGGTGAAGTACAATACACTGTAGGTGTACGGTCATGACAAATCCACAGCACTCTAGTGAAAAAGTTAGAAAATGTTGAACTTGTAGACCTCTCAGAAAGCCTGGGGGAGGCATAAGCCCTAAACTCACCCAAAAGTTTTTCTTTCGACAGATGCTCTGCGACCCATTTAGGTATCTTTCGGCTCTGGTCATAAGACAGAATATGGTTGGCGTAGCACTTAGTCTCCGCTCCAGTCAGAGGGAGGCCATAGCGTTTAATGAGGCTTTGCACTCTGCTCTCTGTAGACACATGCACACAAACGCGCGCGCACACGCACACACACACACACACACACACACACACACACACACACACACACACACACACACAGTTACTAAAGCAGCAAGTATAAAGCAGTGCCTAACTCAATCCCAGGCCCTAGCAGAAATGTTTACTTGTATACACATAAAAAGTGACTATTTGTAAATGTGAACACACCCAACGACTCAAAGTGCACCACAATGAAATGTGACCTCTGTATTTAACCCATTAAATCATGGAGCAGCAGGCAGCCATCAGCAGCGCATGGGCAGCAGTGTACCAGGACAGTACCTTGCTCAAGGGCACCTCAGTGGTACCTGGGCCAGGACTTGAACCTGTGACCCTCCGATCACATGGGCAAGTCCCTAATCGCTAGGGCATCACTGCCGAGGATGCATGCTTAACTACGCCACATTGTTTATTAAGGCTGGCTAAGTAAAAAGGAAAGCAGCATGCAGATCAGGGGCCATTGTAATAAAAAAAACAAAAACAAATAGTCAGTGGCGTTAATGTTATGTCTGGTTAGTTTTGGCTGCAGACATTGGCTAGGTACCTCAGATTCAGCTAAAGCAGCGTGGTACATCACAGAGTAACGTCAGCTAACCAGCACTTTGCGCTAGCTACCTGTCTCGCTCTCTTCGGGCTGCTGCTCGGGCATGTACAGTTTGACCGCGGCGACACAGGCACCGGTGCTGACAGCTACCCCGCAAACAAACCCGCCGATGAATCGGACAAATTTACGGCGAGAAAAAGCCATTCGTCCAGAATCTTAAACTCCACGGCTCCTCTATGAGCAGGTAACGCTGCCGACTCAACGACCACGTCCAAGACAAGCGAACAAGAACCGAAAGACGTCGAAATCTTGCTCAGCGCCATCTAGTGTCCACGAAGAGAAACGTACAGGCGACCCAGTGTTTTGGTGACTGCAGAGCCGCAGTTTCGCAGCAGCGGTGGCAGTATAACATCGCGTGGTCTCGCAGGGTGGGCAGTACACGCTGTCGCCATGCATTATGCTCATACAGGAAGGAGTATCGTTGGAATGTCTTTAGGTAAATGTCAGTAAAGTTGTGTTCCTGTGTATGTGATTCTGGGTGATAGTGATAGTGATTATTTGTCATTGTGAAAACATTCAAGCACCACAATAAAATGTCACCTCTGCATTTAACCCATCACACGTGCACAAGGGAGGCAGAGTATTGGGACAGATCCTTGCTCACTGGTACCTCAGTGATATCCAGGCTGGGACTTGAAACTGCGACCTTCAGTTCACAAGGGCAAGGTCCTGACCACTAGGAAGTTGAACATTGAAGTTGTTTCCTTGTTTTTGTGCTTTGGTGGTTTCAGTTAAATACAGCTATGCTCAGTTTAGCCTGTTTAAATTGTATTCCTTCACATGTAGTGTGACATATTATTAAAACTTTGATCAATATTTTGCAGTGATAGCTAATTGATTATCAGTACTAGGGCAGTGGTGGCCTAGTGGTTAGGACGCTGCCTTTGGGACCTGAAGGTCGCAGGTTCGAGTCCTGGCCCGAGCATTACTGAGGTACCCTTGAGCAAGGTACCGTCCCACTACACTGCTCCCCGGGCGCTGTTGGTAGCTGCCCACATGTGATGGGTTAAATGCAGAGGTCACATTTCGTTGTGGTGCTTGTGTGTGTTCACAATGACAAATAGTCACTTTCACTCATGCCTGATTTGTGGCATCTGCATGGCCCATTAGCTTACCCAGGTTATATAAGCTGTGGTGTGTAATATTTACCCTGTAAATGCCTTTATAATAATGTTAGCTTAGCAGACAGCAGTTCAGCATAATTCAGGTTAACACTTAGCTTTTACCAAACACATATACCAGACTTTTCACAAGAAAATAGTAAAAGGTTGAAAAATGCTATTGAATCTTGCACTGTTTCATTTCAGTTGTATTGGACAAATGTTCTGAAAGTCCCACATGTTGGTCAGCAGTGTTGACAGATCTAAGACTAATAATGATAAAAAAAAAAAAAGTCATCACTGGCCTGAAACTGCTGGTGTAAAACTGTGGCTCTGCAGAAATATATTGTTGTGGACATTATTGTTTGTTTTGTTAGAAATATTGGTCAAACGGTGTGAATACTTTTGTCAAAATGTAAAATTCTGTATTTATCCATCTACTCTATATGCTCTTGATCTATAATAACCATACATGAGTGTACTTAAAACTTAAAGGGGCCCAGAGGCACAGGAGAGATGTTTTGAACTTGAAAGGACCAAACTTTCAGCAAATGGTTTCAAGTTTTAAGATTATACAAAAATGCTTAATTAGTTATGGCTTGGCCTAACCAACAGAATGGTTAACCCTCTATGCAGTTGTATTTCACTGACATTAGTCATAGAAATATATACAGGTGATTTTTGGACAAAATGGGGGAGATGGATTGGACTGGCTATGAAACTGACCGCCCACCAACCCCCTATATGTAACATCAGTGCCCCTGATGGGCTCCTATGTAGGGTTATTCCTCCTTAAAATCCATTTATCTTTTGTGTTGTTGTATGTACTAAAAACTGTTCCTTTTCACACCACTATCTTTTAGAATTAAACATGCAGTTTAGTCCTGCTGACCTTGTGCCTCATTCAAAAGAAATCTTGACCTTTATTAATGAAGTTTCTCAGAATGGGATCGGTTCCTGTCAGTAAAGTCATTGTAATTATAAGGAATCTAATCCAAAATAGAACTGCTACTCTGGGAAACTTTGGGAATATGAGCTCTGGTCAGTGCAGCATAGAAATGGACATTTCTCTTCAGGGGTGTGAGCAAAGAAAGATCAAGTGATGGTAATTGGTCATTTTCACTGTAATTGTGACTATATATTAGCATAATCACACAAAAACAGTAGCGCCTATGATGAATTCTATACATTGGTAAATTCGCTTAACTTTTGCTCAGGTGAGGTGAGGGGGAACAATTACTTATCCAGGAGGTTCCCTTTAAACAAGTGTCAGGTTGTGTAGAATGCCAGATTTTAGTTGACATTCTTATTTCTTTTTAAGCATTACCAAGAGAACTCCTATAGGAATTTACTGCTGGTATTCCTCAAGAACAGAAAGGTCTGGATAGTTTGCTAAAAATACATAAACCCCCTGGCAGTTCTGGAAGAAAGTCTTAAGAAACAAGGTGACATGGGTGAAAAGAGGGAAGGGCATGAGCTCAGCTCATCTAACTGTTGTTTGAGACCAACTGATTAAACAGTTAGATGAGGGAGGCTTCTGCTTGATTTTAGTGAAACCCTGCAGCCACACTGGCCCTTTGTGGGTAAGTTTGGTGACCCCTGGTCTAAGGCACATCACCTCATCTGTAAAAAGTGGTGCTACTGAGCATTTTTAATCTAGTGCATCTTGTGAGTACAACATCCCAAACGGAGTTGTATTGCTTTACTGATATAAGTATTAAAGTACTTCCAAAAAGCGTTAAAGTACTTTCAAAAAAAGCAAGCAAAAGTACAAAAAACCACCCAAGTACTGTAAGTCATAATGCATTGGTCACCAACCCTTGCCCTGGATGTTGGCCCTCTGTGGAGCCATGTTCCAAACATAGTTTACCCATCTGCTCCAGCTATTTCTTGGGATCTCCCCGATTGGCTGATTTAGAGTACGTTGAAGAAGGCTTTATGTTTCGATAAAGGCTGGAACTAATGTTTGCAAAAAGCAGAGTAGGAAGGAGGAGGGCCAGTGACCACAGCTCAATAGCTACCAGGATGCACATGTCAAGGAAGCAGAGAAACTCAAGGGAAAAAAATTAACAGACCAACTGTGTTTTGTCAGTATTTTATTGTTTACTTTCATATACAAAAAGATAAAATTGAAATAATCCTTTCTAGTACTTTTTTTTCTCTAACAGTCAGGGTGTAGTTGCTTCACACTGGGCAAATACTACATTCATACTGGTTTATTCTGGCACCAATGAAAAGCAGAAACAACCACATCCCAACCTCTAGGCAAATCTAGTCCAAACTCTGGATACGGAGTTCTAAAATTACCACAGTAAAAAGGAACAATGATCCACTGCAAATTAAAGAACTATGTTACAATGATCATTCAAAAAAAGTCCTCAGTTCATTACGGCAATACAATGGATGTCTGACTTTCCCCAGGGCATTTAATATATATAAAACTTTTTTTTCTTTTTTCTTTTCTTTCTTTTTTTTTTTTTTTTTTTTTTTTTTTTTCCCCCCTTTTCAACCCAAAAAAGGGGTTACAGCAACAAGCTCAACTCTCTGTATACATTTTCGTCTTATACAGATTTTTAGTATATTTGTTAAAATCAGTAGTACAAGCCATCTCTGTTCTACAACTTTAGCTACAATAGTGAAACATAACCTACAACATGTACATTTCACATATTCTGATATAGAAACAGCACTTAAAGTATGACCCCTTGACAAGACAAGTGAGAATGCCTTCTTTCATCTCCCATGTGCCAACTCTAACTTCAGTTCTTCTGTCTTGAAGATAAAAAGGACATAATGTACAACCAATGACGAGTTACTGGCTCTAATATAAGTGTATTCTTCTAATGCAGTGTCATTGGCAGCTCTTGGGCAGCACCACCACCTCAGTTTGTTGGGCCAAAAAGGGTACTATTTAGGGGAGAGTGATTTATTCCAATTGTGGATAAAGCAGAAGAACATTTTGATGTTCATAAAACATAAAAAAATCCCCCTGAGGGAAAGCTTTTAATACTAGAGTATGTTTCACAACATCCTGACTTTGCTACACTTTGACCTGAACTTTTCTCTTGGAAAATATGAGGTAACAAAACACACCAAAACCAGCTCTCAGATTCGCCCTGCTTTAAGCTCAGTTGAACAGTAGTGACAGAAGTGACAATAATAAAGAAGCAAAAGCATGAACAGAAAAATGCATGAACACCTGGCTTGGTTGGTCAAACCACATTCAGCTCAGTGAGGGAAGGGGAAACGTAGGAAGCACTTGAGTTTCCCTGTATAGTACCGTTTATTTGCTTTTCCATGAGTGGCGAGCGGCTTGAGAAGAAAGAGGTTTTTGAGTTGTCAAGGGGTGCTTCATACATGTTACACCAGTACAAAAGAGGTTCTCCTGTTTGTGTTATGATAGTGTACATTTTCTCTGTAATGTCAACGACTAATCCAGCTAGCAACACTGATTCACATGAGCTCTGAGGTAATCGGTTCCTGAAAACCTGGATCTAAGACTGCATCCAGAGTTACAGCTGGTCACGTTTTAGAGATTTTATATTATATATAGAGACTTCTGAAAAGTATTACAACAGAAGCAGAGATCGAGAGAGAGAAAGAGAGGGAGAGAGAAACACAAAGAGACAGCGGTTGCTTCAGAAGGTATAAGAATACACAGGCACATCAGAACACCTCTGAACGTTCGAGGTTTGCAACGTTCCTGATATTGTAAATGATCTTTCCACGAGGCCATCTTTGTTAACATGAACCAGTGAGCCAGTTCTGCACACAAACGTGCCTGCACTGGATACTCTAAAGCTTAAAGACACATATAACGAAATCCAAGACAGATTAAAACTCATTATGCCCATGCGCATCAGGGCATACAGCTGAAATGTTCTCATGAGGAAAATTTCTCATTTAATTGGCACAAGCGCTAAGATGATGAAACAGTTAGGAAATACTGGCTATTCTGGAAAAATCTGGAAATGGTACTGCATAAAAGACACCATCGCTGTTGGAACAAAACCTTGTATGTCAGTTCGACAACTGGAAAAGGAAAAGCATCATTAGCTTAAAAGTAAAGCTAAACAATGTAAAGGGCAGCTTTGAATTTACAGATATGCATGCTTATGTCCTGGCCGCAATGACATGCCGATTACATAAAATTACCCAGATGTCCTGTGTAGCTGGTGAGTCTAATTAAAAACAAGCTTAAATCTTTAAACTGCTCGGGCTCATGAGCTTCAAAACTTTCTGTACAAAAAGACTAAGACCACACAACGTTTTGGGAAATCTACCATAATCCACAATTCTCAACTGGACAACTGGACTCTGCACTGAACTGACAAAAGTATTACCAAATAAATGACTGATGACAAACTGACTGAGAATAACAGGAACAATACATCAGTCTTGTCTGTGGAGCACTGGAGATTAGGCCTTATTAACAGTTACAGCTTGTGCATCAAGGTAAGAATGTGTCAGCCTTTTTTATGGAATTGCAGATTAATAAAAAATAAAAACTTTGGTTGCAGATTTAAAATATAAGGAATTTGGCTACATACTGATATTAAAATAATAAATAAGTAAAACAACAAGGTCAAGGTAACTGAGGGATGGTGATGGGCATTTACCAAATGTTACGGGAACAGCAGCAGCCTACAGAAGATCATGAGGACAATGATTTGGTAAGTTGCTTGTGGATCAGTAACAATGCCCAGAAGGTCTAACCCTTCAGAGAGGGCTCTACACTATTGCTGTGGATATTGCTTGCTACATTGTCCGAGCCCATTCGTTTATGCAGTTCATTTAGTCACCAAAGTGAAGAACCTGAAGAAAACTGAAGCTTCTGAAGGTACTGCTGAGCCCAACAGATAAATGTTTAAGTAAAGGATCCACTCTGCATTTTTAGTTCAATAAATGCATGTCTACAGGCCACCAGCTGCTTTTATTTTTATTTTTGAAACATAACCGAGCTGAATACAGGTGCTGCTTTGGCTGAGGGCAGTCACATGTCCCGTTCCCATCTCTTGTTTGGCAATATGCGTTTTACATTGGCATAAAAATGGTCCCAAATTAGCTCTCTCTAGTAGGCACAAAGGGGCCTCTCAAAGCCATCTATATCTACAACAAAGCTAGAGACAGCCACATTACATTGGTTCAGTCATTTGGGGGTGGGGTGGGGGGTTCACAATAGGAGGGCCACAATATAGCACCAAGTCCATGAGGGCAAAGATGGCCTCTTAAACATTCTCTCCTATCACAGGCTGCATGCACGTCCAATTGTACCCACATCTAGCACTGCGAAGTGGAGGTGAATATCCCGGAGATAATATATGGCACCGTGAAATGGGAGGGAAATCGCAACTTAAAGCTCTGGTCAGGGTGTAGAGAGGAAGTAGAAGCAACCGCTGCAAAGCCTCATGGGTATGAGTGAGAGGATAAAGAGGAAAATTGCACAGAGGGTAGGGACACCAAACCTTTTTATTCCTGCCCTGATAAAATAATGCTTCACCAATAAGATTATTGTTGAATTATGGCATCATTAGGAAATGATCATGAAGTTAAATCAGCCAAAACGTTTACATTTGGAAAGAAGTAATTTGGTAAAGTTGCTCTGAGTGAAGCAACAGGCTGCACAGTAGTTTCTGTACATGTACTTTTAGACGGAAGGGCAAAAGCCTTTCCGCCAACTGTGACCCAATAAAGACTAGAGTGGGGAAGCTTTCGTTCAGATCTTCAGATGTTAAAGGTTTAATGTCCCTTGAAGCAACTGAGAGGAAGGGAGAAGTTGCAGGAATAGCCAGCACAACAAAGGAATAATGCCCTGGTCTGGTAGATAGGCAGAATTCTACAACTGTTTACAGCTATTTACATGGGTTTTTCTATTTATACAATGTAACTTGGTAGCACTTCTTACAAGAATTTGGACTTTTTTTTATTTCTCCAAATCTCCCTAATCTTAAAAGCCAACTTACATCAAAATATGCTTACTACAAGTCAACACAACTAACATAATATATAACAGAAGTCATACACATAGAAAAATCTGAGGTATTTCTGGTTTGAGGTGGTCTGTGGTTCATGAATAATATCTTTTTTTTTCCTCGTTAAACCTTTCTGCGTTTTGTCCTCTCACTACTAAATTTATTGTTTACAGTTGCTCTCGTTCACCTCGGAAGCCTTGAAATTTTTTTTTTCTTGACATAGTGTTTGAAAATGCATTTCAGGATGAATTCTACTGAGAAGTTGCATGTGTAATGCACAGAAGAAATGGAAAATACAGAAAATACATCTTTGAGTTGAAACAGCAGCATTGTGGACATTCACTGTTACATTGTGGCGCACAGAAAAGTGAATTCTTGCCTGCCACCATTAAGACAAAACAAATATAAAATAATATTAAGCCCATGTCCGTTTCTTCTTCCTCTCTAGAAAATGAAAGTACTCCAGCCACTCTTAATTGAAGAGTGGTCAAGTAAGGACCGTCGAGGTCCGATCTCAAAAGTTGGTCCCTCCGAGCAACAGGTAATACACAAAAGGGACCGGCCGAAATGCACAAATCAAAATCCTTCCTATCATTCGCTCCCATTCGTATGAGTACAGGCTTTCGAAATGATGAGTCTGGTCTGCTGTTTCAGTCTAGGTCCTTAAATCCAGATATCCATTATGTTCATGAACTTAGAATAAAAAAAAATAAAAAAAACTTAAATGAAATAAAGTGAAAAATAAGATAAAACACTTTCGAGCGCCATGTTGGCAAAACCTTCCTCCTGATCTGTTTCAGCATGCTCAGCAAACTCACACTTGCCTGTTTACAGCCTCACGTGGACACACGCACACGCTCACAGCACAGTCTTGCATGTACTGTTTAGTGTCAAAATTCATTGGGGCACCCTTAACGTTTCTCTTTCTATCAATTGCAAGGGATAAATGGCAGTCACCCCAACCCCGCCCCCAACCCTCTGGAACTGGTTACCTGAGAAATAATTCCATACCAAACAAAATGCATTATCCAATTCTCAACTCATCGTCGCTAGCTCTATACGCAAGCCAATTTCTATCTAGAGTTTGAAATACTCATATCCACACAATAAAATCCTGTACCAACCCCTCTTCACAGTCTTCAACACCACAAAAGCAAATGAGAAGGGAAAAAAAAAAAAAGTCCAGTTGTCTTCCACATTTTGTTGTGTTCTCGAGACACCCGTTAGTTCCGTAAAAGACACGTTTTCCGTAATTTTGAATAGCACACAGTCAGAGAGGAATAAAAGAAAAAAAAGAAAGAAAAAAAGAGAGAAATTAAAAAAATTAAAATCCCTTGAGGAAGGTAAGTTGTGTGTAACAGTCATAATGTTCCTCTCAGGTTTTGCAGCATTGTTGTATTCTCTAACATGGTGAATGGTCGGTTGATGTGTTGGTTGGTTGGTTTTGCCTCAGGCAATCCTGTCCAGAGAAAAATAGGAATATAAAGAGGAAAAAAATTAAGTAAAAAAAAAAAACACTAAAATAAAAAGCTGAGGTACCTGCACCTCATTAGCATTCATAAGTCGGCACCTGAATGCGTTTTGAGATGTCCTTTCGCTGTTGTTTTTTTTGTTTACTTGTGTTGTCCTCTCTTGAAAAAATACATTAGAGAAGTGTGCTGGTAGAATTGATCCGATCATAATAATAATAATAATAATAACAGTAATAATAATAATAATAATAATGATAATAATTAATTTTTAAAATGTCAGGATAAAATAGCAGCTGCATTCATGTTGTTGTCTGAGATCCGCTGAGTCTGGAAAGACGAGAGTTGTTTCATTTGCTTCAGATTTGTGAGTTTTTCTTCACTGTGAGCACTGCAATGGGACTCAGATACTGGACTCTTTGGGTGGCAAGTCCACGTTGGTGACTGAAGTCACCATCGATACGAGGCAGTCCGAGGTAGGGGCGCTGTTGAGGCGGCGGATCTGCGAAATGCGCTCCTCCACGCAGCCTGCCGACAACCGTGCCTCGGCATCGTGGTCCCAGCACTCTTCTATCGTCTCACACATCTGCTCCAGACCCTGCTCCAAACGCACACACACACCAGCAGCATTAGTTACACTTTATACACACAATGGTTATATATTAGAGTTAATATACAGAATGTGTAATTACTTTGATGTGATTCAGCCTTTTTTTTTTTTTAAACAATCTCTTTTCTCACTTGTAAATACATATTTTAATCATCAGGTAATATAATACCGTGAGTCTAAATCACATCCCACACAAGTAAGCAAAACCACGTTAAAACACTCAGCCAATGTACTGCAAGCACACCGTCCTGTTTTGCATACTTACATAACCCTCAATGTACAGAACAAATCCATCTCTGTAAACAATCAGTTTTGCACAGAACATCACTTCGGCAAATATTTGTTAGAGGTTTATTTAGGGCCATAGTCTAAAAACAGGCTTTTAACATATTAATGCAATACAATGCACAGACAAGACTAACTTTTGAACCTATTGCATGCAAAATAAAAGAGTGACAAATATTTAGCAGTTTACAGAGATGTACAAATGCATCATTTTATTAAAAAAAAATAACTGAAGCAAATGTTTGGTCACTGTACCCAACACTTCAGTAACACTGAATTAGCACTGATCTGACATGAACACTAGAGTTAATCAGTGCAACAGTAGTAGTGATACCCCATGCTTTTCTATACCACTGTTTCCCTTTAGTAGGTAATAGGTCAACATGTCAGATTGTTGAGGTAACACAGACTAGGCACAGATGTTTTCATCATTTTTGGTTCTACCCATCATCATACTGGTTAACCCAACAGCCACACTCCCTCTGACTACTTACTCTCAACAATGTGTACGTGGCTATGTGCAGTTAACCAAGTACTTAAGGACTCGAGTACCTTTGCAGGTGCCTTCACATTGTTGAAGGTGAAAAGAATGGAGAAAAACGTCAGACACTTGTTAGCAGAAAGGAAGTCATATTACGCTAGACTTACAGAATGCTTTAGCCAGCAGTCCTTCAAAACTGGCCGCAGCTTTTTGTGGACTACTACATCCTGCAGGTCCTCCAGGGACGGGTGCTGCCCAATCTCCTCCTCAAAGGGCAACATATACTCATCCACAGGACCTGGAAGTACATGACAACTTGTAGAATCAGAATGATGTGCTGTAAAATCCTCCATTCTAGAGAAACTTACTGAATCAGTATTGGTCACAGCACTGGTGATGTGCACCAGAGGGCAGCAGAAGAGTTTAACGCAGATAAAAGCTACAGGAAAATATTATAGAATTCTTATTTTTACACTGGCTAAGACTTCAGACATTGTTTTGTAACAGTTTTGTAAAAAAAAACAAACAAAGATTTTTTAAATACATTCACAACAGAGAACATGCAGAGCAACAGAACCACACAAATGAACCTTACTTTTCTCTGAAACAACATTATTTTATCAATATTAGTATTCATTGAGCTGCTAATCCCAATCTAGCTTGCTGGGGGGTGCTGGAGAGTACCCCAGCACCAGCAATTATAGGGCTAAAAAGGTGTTTACCAGGCTGCCATTATCAACATTACATATAAAAACCAAGAATCTGTAGCAGTTTTTGGGATCATGAATAAAATTGGTATACTTACATTGTAGAAACTGAGAATCATTAAATTTCTCGACAATAAAACATGATATCAGACCACTCTGTTTACATCTCAACCTTTATGTAGACATTAGTGGACTTCCCCTTTCACTACTTAGTTTACAACAGTACTAACAGAACCTAATACCCTAAACTCAGTTATGATGCATTCTTACATATAGGAAGACACTGCCTAACTCTGACTCAAACCTGAAACAACCCCAGTTAGGGACAATGGTCAGTATTATATATATATATATATAAACTATTACATTGAGGAACATATTCATCACATCCATATTTTCCTTTTAAATATTAGATTTAAGTTCCTTTATAACCATATTAGCCAATCCGTCGTCCCATAATAGAGACTTTCTATTAACACAGAAATATCAAATTTGAGATTTTAGAAATGAAATAATATTTGGGTGGATTTCTATGTTTTTAGGGTTTTTAAAAACACTGGACTTAAATAACCACACAGATATTTACATGATTTTAAAGAAGAGGTTCTCCTGGTTAAAACTGAGTTTCTGTTGTATGTGCACTGGCTGTATATTTACCCGCACCCCACCCCCCTTGTCACTGACCTTGTGTCGCTCGCTCCTGAACCACCAACACACTCTCAGACATTTAGCTCCAGTTTTCAGCTCGGAATATAGTTACTGAACCATACCAATTATAAATTGTAAATCTTCAACACTAACAGATATAAATGCTATAAATCACAAGTGTAGTTATGATTGTACACAAGAACAGTATTGACTAAGACAAGTTTTTTGTTCTGGCAAACTAGCAATGTGGTGTGTCCTACTGCAGTTGTTTTCTACCGCAGCGCTTGTATAATGCTATCAAACACCAAATATGTTTTTCTGCCCATGTAATTTATATTATACCCTGCACCTTCCAATCTGTTGCATATACTCAACTTATTAGATCTGATTGAAGTGAATAATGAGAAGATCTGAAGGCTCACCATCAGCAGCTGTACAACGGGACACCAGCTCCCACAGCACGAGCCCCATGGCGTACATGTCTATTCTCAGGAATGCATCCCTCTGGAAGTTAATGGCCCCCTCCAGCACCTCGGGTGCCATGTACCTCCGTGTGCCAACCTAACAGATGTTAAATGGTTAAGCTTGCTGAAATTCAAACTGTTACACCAAACAAAACCAAAGCTTGTGTAAAATTCAACAATTTCTTAATTGTTATAGTTATGTTAAACCTTCTACTAGCTGAGATTATTGTGTATCATCCTTCCTTTGCTCACTACTAAAGGACACATTCTCACCTGGCCATGTGTGTCTCCCGGCGGTTTTCCAGGCTCAAACTTCACTGCCAACCCAAAGTCACCAATGACCACGGTCAGATCATTTTTCAGCATCACATTTTTGCTCTTAAAGTCCCTGTAGGTTAACAGAAAAAAAGTTTGGATGATGTGAAACTAACAATGCAATGTGACCTTAAAAATTAGCAGCCATGTCAGACATTTTGTGAATTTTGGTAAAAAAAAATATTATTTGTAATACCTGTGAGCAATAGCAGGTTTTGGGCCTTCTCCTTTGTACCGTGGAACATCTTCATGGAGATAGGCGAGTCCACAAGCCATAGTTTCAGCAATGTGACACAAGTCATTCCAGCTTACCACATTGCCTTTCAGATAATCAGTCAAAGAACCCTGTAGAACAGAGACACATAACACCTAAGTACTCTACAAGGGGTTACATACAGGAGTCAGGCCTGACACAGTTATTCACAGTTAACTAATCGTAATTATTTGCCACAGTTGTTAAACTTGCCAATCACAGGTTTATGCTGCAACGAACAGAATGTCAAGTGGGTGCTTTCTGGTCCAACGGGTCAAAACAGATACATTTAAATAGTAAACAGTAAAACATCAAGTCCACTTATTGATACATGGCATGACCTCTTACATCTTGATTAGTGCTAAAGCACCTTTAGAGGGCAGGAGTAAGTAATATTTGTTTATATGAGGTTAAGTGATGTCTCATCAGCTGGGAGCTACTAAGTATCAACAGCTTATCAGCTGAATCTTTAATCTGAATTGTTTTTATGGCAATAATAATAAGCTAAAATTTCATGATCATGACCCAGTATGCTTTCAAAGTTTGAACCGGCTTGTTCAATATAAACTGCTCCAAAATTGGTTAACACATACATCTACATTAAGTACATTACGTACATTAAATTAAGTAGTGGCTCAGAATTTGCAAGCATGGAATGTTCGTGACCTTACACAAAATGTGTGGGAATTGTTAGTTCAAAAGAAATGTTACTGAACACAAGATTGCAAAGAATATTATATTTCAAACAATATTGTAAAAAGATTCAAAGAATTCAGAGACCTCTCAGCACGTAAAGGGCAAGGTCAGAAACCACTGTTAAATGCACATACTCTTTGAGCCACGATTTGTATTAAGCCTAAGACAATATAGTACACTACATTACATCTTTAACCTAGCCTGTGTACGATTACAGCCTCAATTTAAGAAAATGGTGAGAACATTTCCAAGCATTTCATTTATTCAGATAATATTCGGTCATTAATGTTAAGCCTTATTATTCAGTTAGTACCTAAAGTATCTACATTGAAACTAAGGTAGGTTAAGTAGATATGGGGAGTTAAGAACTGAAGTGAACATGTGTGACGGCTATGAACGTCTGCTGACCCTCTCGTGGAACTCCGTGATGAGCCAGAGCTCCATTTCCAGGCTGGTCCCACGTTTCTCAGCAGCGATGTAGCGCAGCAAGTTCTCATGCTTCATCCCTGGTGTCGAGAATATATCTCGCTCGTTTTGCCACGACTGCTTGTCCTGAGAGACAAAAAAGAAAAGATGAGAGTTTTACATCACCATTAACGAACACAAACCAATATTGCTGTATGATAAGCAGAACTGAAGCAGAAAAGCAGCCCATTCTGCTGCTGGGTTCTGTGAACTGAATTATTATAAAAGATGTGTTTTTGTAATGTACAGCGAGTTCAAAACTGCATGACACACTGAATGAAGAGAGAAGGCTGGAAACAAAGCAGGTACAAACCTGAATAGGGAAGATCTTTACAGCTACATATTCATTCATCATCTGGGCCTTCCATACGCATCCAAAGCGGCCCCTTGCTTTAATCTCCAGCAGCTGTAGGGGTTTCAGCCCTACCAGAGGAGATGGAGGGGCTGGACCTGGATCCTAATTACAGACAAGAACAGTTTAGAAAGGGGAAAACGATTAAAGTCTATATACAAGACCATCTTACGGAAGGCATCATCACAATTGTTGAACTGGTCAAGTATTTTACTAATGTAAGCAAAGTGCTAAAAATAGACACAAAAACAGACACAGACATTTTTCCGTTTGGTCGTGTTTTTTGCCCTTTCCAAATGATTACTGAGTGAACAGACATCTACAGCTGTACAAGCTAATCTGAGTTACATCTGGCTCAAAACAGCCACTAGGTGGAGACAGGCATTAGGAAAGAATTACTGAACAGGTGGACTGTAAAATTAGGGCACGCAAGAAGAGAAAACGGTAGGAAACAAATAATGTGGCTGGAGGAAAATCTTTTTACTTTCAGAGACCCTGAAAAGAGGGGAAAAGGAGAAAGAGAAAGAGAGATTTCCATAAGGGGGAGGATGAAGCAAGTAACAAGATGGCTTGAGGAACAAAAATATGAAAAGGTTATATAAGTAGCGCTGTAACCTCGTTGATGTCAACATGTCCGTAGGGTGGCTTGCGGTGGCGGTACATCCAGAACGCCAGAAGCAGGGCCATAGACAGCATGGTGATGGGCAGCAGGGAGTAGACCAGCACGTTCAACAAAGAGAGTGTGGCGGAAGGGTGCTCAATAACTGAGAAGACATCAATGTTACAGGTCAGAGAGAGAGAGAGAGAGAGAGAGAGAGGGAGAAAGAGGGAGAGAGGGGGGGAGAGATTAAGCTATGGATGAACCCACAGAGACAGAGGAGCAGTAGTAAGGGGGCTGAAAAACACACACAAGAGTCTCCCCTCTTTAAACTGGCAAGGACAACGCTGGTAGAAGGTACTCTAGAGAACATGTAACATGGCAACCAAAAGGGGGAGGGACTCAAAGTAAGCTACAGAATGTTCACATTATTCTCCTGAAAGGGGAACACCACAGATTTATCTGCCTGGGTTGGTAAATGAGGACTCTCGCGCATATCTTCATTACAATTACAATCTAAAGACATTCATTTGTGATCGTGAACTGGCAGTATGCGCCTAAAACAGTGTAGTGTGGATAAATGTGATGGATGTCTAACATTTTTATATAATGTAATGCAACAAATCATGACAAATCAATTGTGAAATTTAAAGGCATATGACCTGTTTGAATGAGCTGCTTTAGAACCGTGATGTAAGGCAATGGTCAGAGCAAAGTGCATAATGCAGTCTTTTAAGGGAATATCTATGAGTGCTGAGTGCACTGCCGCTCTGTATCCTGCTCATTTCATCTGGTAACTTACTGAACTGTAAAGGTGTTATGGTGTAGTCAGTTGAAAATCTAGGACAGACACACCGTGCTGTGCATTTTCAGCTAGTGCGGGGTCGTGTGCTCACCTGGACCGCTGACGTCAGGTAAGTGTGTGAACCTCTCGTTACAGAAGCTGCCCTCACAGCAGCAGAAAAACACCTGTGGGTTCTCCTCAGTGGCCACACACTCCTGCCTGGGGGTTTAGGGCAAGAAACAGGGTCCTGTTAGAACAATATTCTTTTCTTAGAAGAAACTGTTAGGATGCTAAGTTCATGTACAGCTGAAATACAAAAATATCAACCAAAAAAAAGAAAGAAAAGAAATATAATAAATTTAGGTTACAATAGCTCTTCTGGGTTGAGGCTTCACTTAAAACAAGGATGGGCAATTTGCCGTTCTGGAGGGCACAATGTTCCAGACATATAAAACCTCATAATTAAAATGGGGAACTCAATACGGTGTGTTTGAATGCAAAACCATGTGGGACTCTGGGGCCTACACAGTCAAATAGATTATAAACTGTGTCACCTTATCATTATTTTGACCCATAATGAAGTAATAATACATAATAAATGTATAACAGTAAATGCTTAATTTCTTTTCATGAATGCATTAATAATATTCTCCTGGGTTTCCTTACTTTCAGTGATGCACATGCAACTTATGATAAAAGTTCCCCCTTGTGGAGAATTTGCTAAAGTGCTAAATGAAAGTGACTATTTGTCATTGTGAATCACTCGAGCACCACAACGAAATGTGTCCTCTGCATTTAACACATCACACGTGCACAAGTGGAGCAGTGGGCAGCGTCCCGAGCCAGATCTTGAACATGCGACCTTCAGCTCACAAGGGCAGGGTCCTAACCACTAGGCTAATACTGCCATCACAGCTTTCCAGTGACCTGCAGAACCACTGTTTGCCATTTAAATGGCAAATTCATTACTAATCCAGTTCTTTGAGAATGTAAATTGTAATTTTAATTAATAATTTGAGTTGAATAATTGTGACAGGCCTAGACTCCAGCCTTACAGAACTAGAGTTAAACACCATGGAGTTCTCACCAACAGGAAAGAGAAAATCCAGCATATGCATCAAAGGTCAGAGAACATTACCCACTTTGGCAACAAACATATTGCCTCAAGGTGTGCTACCTTTTGTTGAAAGGAAAACAAAAAAAAAGTCAGCTCGTCCCTCCTCTAAGTGTTTGCCATGAATAAAGTGTAAAGTATGATTTTTCTTACTGGAACAGTTTTGGACCATGCGGTTTACTGGCACCACTAGCACCTGTTTGTTTGGGGGAGGGGGTCTGAGAAGGGAGGAAAACCCAGTTTTCTACATGCAGTCATGTAGCTCATCCTGACTATCCCGTCTTGAACAGTGCTGTAGAGAGAAAGTCACCACTCCGACCAGAGTTGCAAAGAGCCTTGGAGTGATCATCGACGACCAGCTGACCTTCAAGGACTTCATTGCATCAACCTCACGGTCGTGCAGATTCTCACAACATCCGCAAGATCGGACCATACCTTCCAGAATATGTCACGCAACTACTAGTCCAGGCACTGGTGACTGGTGAGTGTGTCTCGCCTCAACTACTGCAACTCACTGCTGACCGGTCTCTACCTGCAGCCTCAATCAAGCCACCGCAGAGGATCCAGAATGCAGCAGCTCGGCTGATCTTCAACTAGCCAAAATGTGCTCATGTGACGCTGCTTCTTCGCTGCCTGCATTGGCTTCCCATCACGGCATGAATCAAGTTCAAGTCCTTGATGCTCGCCTACAAGATCATCAATGGATCAGCTCCTGGCTACATGGAAACACTGATCCAGACCTACACACCCACCAGATCAGAGATTCCATCCCCACATGGAATCAAGCACCACTCCAGACTCTTCTTCTTCATTGTTCCTCAATGGTGGAATGAGCTGCCCAGTGACACTAGATCTGCAGAGTCTCTCTCCACATTCAAGAAGTGTCTCAAGACTCAACTGTTCCACACTCACTTCAGCACATAATCGGTCACATACGAACTATTGGTACCTAATAACAGACTGAATGTCCCCCAGATAGTAATGTTCCACCTAGTTTTACTATAGCACTTGGCATATGTATTTATTGTAGTAGTTGCTATCTGTTGTTATTTCCTCTGTCTTGAAAGTCGCTTTGCATAAAAGCATCAACTAAATGAATAAATGTAAATGTAGAAAATGTGGTCGTCCACGTTAATCTAATCCCAGTCAGCTGCACCGGTGTTAAACCTTTAAGAACTATGCGCATAACTGTTGCTTCCCTGATTGATTGGGAATGGATTCCCTTTTGAAAAGAAGTTCCATCTCCGAAACAATGAATTCTTCAGATTTACAGTGTAATGAACAAATATTTCTGACTAAAAATTTCAGGAAGTGTTCAGAAAAAATGTGGCTCACTGACAGACTTCAGCACCTGCCCAGTGGCTTCTAATATAGGTGTGTTTTGATTCCAAGAGTTTTCATTTCAGGATTAAAGATAGTCACATACATAGTTATAAAAGTACAACAGGTTGTGACGTTCCTTGATCGCTCCTGAGACTGTGCAAATTTTAAATGATGAAGTTAACACTTACACTAAGATTAAAAGAAATTAAGAAGCTAAATCTAAATAAATAAAAATATATAAAAGAAAAACAATTACAGAAATAATAGAATATTAGATATAAACAATAATAACTGTACATTGTGCATATAGGTTACTAAACATGCTAAAGTGCAAAGTGAGATGATTGTAAGATTGTTGTAAACATGTTTCTGGAAACAATGGCAGGTAGAAAGCAGGGAGGCAGAATGAGCATTATATTATGTGATTGTGAGTGGGGGGTTATTTGATCAGTTTACAGATGCTGGTGTGCACTGATTAAGAAGTCATATAGCCTGAGGACAGAAACATCTCCTGAGTCTGTTTTGGCCATAAAACTCCGCATTTCTTTTTACACTGGAACTCATCAAAACTATTGACTTTTACTCAGTCAAATGATACAGATGCATTAGATGGAGATTAGGCTGAAAAGCGCTGGAGGATTCCTTTAAGGGTCTCGGTGAGTGACACCAGATTAGGAAGCATGTCTACTTCTTTACATCTAGCCCCCCACAGACCACAGGACGAATAATGGCCGCTGACCAGGCATGGCGGGATTGCCTTACTGACCTCAGCAGCGGGGACAAGAGGGAGAGATCTAGCACTAGTGGGATGATACTGCTGATGGGGCACACCCTGACTAATGCTCAGTCAGCGCTCTGTGGCACATGGCCCGTTATTCAGCACTGCCCTCTTTGTAAGGCCAAAACAGGGCACAGGCCTTTGCCATCATTGCAGGGGCACGAGAGGTGAGCTGAACGGTTTCTGAAGAAGATAGTTCACCCCTCAGAAGGCTGACCAAGTGGTTTAGGCAAAGGACTGGACCACTTAGCCTCAAAAACAGCCCCTTTACTTCTACCTCCCTGTACCAATTTATCTTTAAAAACAAAAAGACATACCATCCTGAAGTGACCTTGCACATGCATGAAAAACTGAAGACTGTATATTTTGTGACAAATATTTTGAGTGTTTTGCACTACTGCTCCCACTACTTTGTTACTGGGGTAAAGGGATATTTTGCCAGTGTTCTGTACAGCTTGTTCAACCTGGTAACAATAGCTAAACAGATACGAAAGATTTCTGAATTAGGTTCAAAGCTTATTGAATACTATATAATACTCTTTGCATTAGTCCCAATCTAGGTGACAGTGGTTGTTCTACAGCCAAATAAATGGAGGAGCAATAGTGGATGAACATGATTCTAACCAGTATTCAACTGCAAGGGAAGCAGTAAGGGCAAATAAGGCAAATGGACAGTCTGTTTCAATATCCTGGAGGTGTGCGGTTATCCACATTGACAACCCACGCCATGATGTGGCGATCTTATGCTGTCTCACCACAATATTGCTTTCTAATACCACATTACTCTGTGTGAGCAGCATAACCAAACACAGAGAGTGATGCCATGAAGACTAAGTGACCTGGGATTGCTGGAGTAATCTTTTTTAAGCAGTACTTTCAGTGACTGGCCCACTTCCACTCTAATACAAGTGTGGGGAAACTGTTAGCAATGCAAGCTGGGCATATGGAGTTATGATGAAATAATTCATTTCTATATGACAAATCCCAAAACTACAAATTTTCATTCAGATGCACTGATACAAGAATAAATATCATACGTTAATGTGCATCTAGAGGCAACCAGGTACCTTACACTGCCGAATCAATTCATCCATCAGCGCAGTGTAGCTGACTGCGTAGGTCCGAGTCAAATGGATTTTACAGGAAGGGAAGGATTTTGTTAAGGCTTTATACAGTGTTGTAGAGGTAGAGCTACTGATTACATCACTGATCAAATTACCTCGTTACTGTTGCAAATAATCAACGTTTAGTTATTAATTAAGCAGTTTCAACTACTCTACAGTCACTTACTAAAAGGCTTATTAACTATTATATTAATACTATACTATACTATAATACTATATACAAATATGAATGAAATGAATGAAAAACAAAAGCCTTTAAATATACTTTATATGCCTTAAAAACCAGCAAACAATGCATATAAAATTGTTGTGAAACACTTTTTTTTCATGTCAGTTGAATTTAAAACATGCAATCAACATGCAATTTGCCAGTTAATCACTGTCCATACACTAACAAGGTCAACTTTAAATTGATTTTTTAAATAAAGTAATTACGTAAAATCAAGTAATCACAACAACCTTGAGTTTTGAACTACAGAGTTTATCTCTGCTACCTTCCAGGCACCCAGAAGTAATTTAAATATAAAGGCATATTTCTGGAAGTGCGTTTTGTGCCAGCACACAGATAGGAACAAAAGTAGGTCACCAGTGAGGGTAAAAAATTAATTCAGGAGAAAAGAAATTGTAAGATTAAATAACATTTGGACATTAAAAACACTATGCAAACACTTCACTGAGATTTCATCATTAAATCACAACAATGTCAGACTTCTGGTGTATCTTTAGAACTCATCCTTGTGAAACTCTTGTCAGGTCTCTTCTAAAAATACCACTTCTCAATGCAAGTAGGCAATATCTTACCAGCTGTGACTCAAAACAGACACTTTTAATCCTCAAAGTGTTACTGCTGGTGTTGAAGAGTGCGATTTAAGATGACAAATGTGACTGAGCTGCAACTGTATGTTTAAAGTTAAGTGTTATGTTAAATATATCTCCATAAATCTTCTGCAAACAAAATGAGTATAATTATCCCACCTGTGTTTTCAGATCTTCAAGGTCATTTAATTGTTGTATATTTGTTTTTTTCTTCTCCTGAGATCCAACAAACATTTGTGTGGTTTTACACGACCACTTTTTCAACCTGTCTTTATCTCTTTCCCCACATCTTAAGAAACAATTCTACTTTATTGTGGAGTTAAAAATGATGAGACTTCTTATACTAGCCAAAAACTGATTCATCATATTTGACTTTTGTGCCCTCGATACAGAATAGTCTCTTGTCACGAGTCTTGCATGTTGAGTACTGCATCACTGCATCTATGGCTGACCTGTCATAGCAGTTAAAGTCGTCCAGCCAGCAGCCCTTCTTCACCAGTTCAATGGTCCCCGAGTTGTTCCGCCAGGACGCGTAGCAGTGTGAGCGTTTGTCCTTCTCGCCTTCGCATCGCTCCACACCACTCTGGTTAGTCTTCTCAATCTCCCAGTTGATGTTGTAGTACAAACACTCGCGTGTCTCCACCTCTCCATGGCTGGGTCCTACACACAAACACAACATCAGTGAGACATTTCCATACTGGCAATGGTCTGTGCTGGAGTCTTTAGGAAAAGCCTTTTCTTTTATTACAAATATAACAAATAAATGTGAACAAATAATAAAGTATATATAACATAGTATAGAATAATGACTATAAGCTAAATACATATAGCTTTTTGCTGACTAAAGGTGCAACTTGGTTGGATTTAGGGCTCATGGTTTGATACATTTATATTTTCACAGCTCTTTATTCATTTATAGACATTATTATTATTATTATTTACACACTGTTTTCAAACCATTTCTGTTATTCTTGAAGTTTTCTTCACCATATTTATAATGGAAAAAAACTGACAACTGTACTCAACTGCTGCACAATTTAACAATGCAAGAAGAGCTGGACGACATGGGAAGGGTTATGTAGAACATGAATGTGTTGGCAGAACAATTCGCTTTTTATTGAAATCACAATTTGGAAGAATGCGATTTTTAGATTGCAATTTCAAATACAATATAGATATATACTATTTCACCCAACATTGATGTGTTTTAACTTTACATTAAGCACTCAGACCTCAAGGGCAAAACAAATGCACTTTTTAGTGAAATCAGTGCCTAAAAGATCACAATAAAGAAAATGATCAGTAAATAAGTAAATAACTGCCAGATAGATAGATAGATAGATAGATAGATAGATAGATAGATAGATAGATAGATAGATAGATAGATAGATAGATAGATGGCTAAAATACTTTAATACTGTGAAAAATGAAACAAACTAGGTTTTATCTACTGATTGATGATTGTTGGTTGTCAAATGCGAATTGTGAACACGAGTGTCAGTTCTCAGTTGCCAAATTTCTAAAATTCTAATCAACTGAACCTCACAGTAATATAAACATTTGCTTACAAAGGTCAAAGCTTTCCAAAATAAACAGCTTATCATTTCTCTTTATTTAAATATGGTATAAAATGGTACACAATCACTTTTTTTGGAGGTCCAATCTTTTTCTTGGTACGTTCAAATCTGTCAAAACTAACCATACTGAAGAAACAGTCCAAACGGTCTAAAAGAGTTAGATGGGAAAGTGTCCTTAGATACACATCTTGTCTGTGTTTGTTGTTTTGCAAGCTATCACAGGTGGTACACAACGTAGAACACTGTTTCCCAATCCAGGTCCTGGAGGATCACCGCCCCGCACATTTTAGTGTTTTCCTTGTTTTAGCACACGCACTTCTGCTCAGTAAGGGGATGTTAATGAGCTTATTAGTTGGATCGGGCGTGTTGGGAGCAGGGAAAGCCCAAAAAGGTGCAGGGCAGTGAGTCTCCAGGAACATGACTGGGAAACACTGACCTAAAATTCAGCATACCATGACTCTAGATCTTTCAGACCAGTTTATTTCACAATGCTTGTTGCCTCTTCAGAATTATGTACGGTCCTCAAAAAAATAAAAACATATAAAAAAAATGTAATCAATGCAACAGCATGCACCTGGGAAGGTGCCACAAATCAGAGCAGCCTCCTATCAAGATGGAAAGTCAGCTTTTCAGACAGCATTTCAGATGGCAGATATGAACGTTAACAAGGCCTAAATGTTTAATCATGTAAACAGACCTACAGTGCCCTCACAAACACCACAGCACCACAGTGTTAGAGAGAGCGGAGTGGTGGCTGAATGAAGAGAAAATTACTGCCAGCAGTGCTCTTGTAGTACACGTAAAGGTTTGGCTCCAAGAGCAGCTCTGAAAGCAGCTGGACCACTTTTGTGACGCAAGGAAGAGAACGTTTTGGTCAAGTTGACCTTAATCCTCACAATTCAGTCTTTCAACTTCACACTGTGCTCAATTAATATTCCGCCACTTCTACAGAGAGCTGGTAACCTAGCCAAAAACTGCAACCCCTCCTTTTCAAACGTCTTTCCAAACCATCACTGGTGTCTACAAATAGAACATGCACGGCTGGTGCTTTTCCCCCCTCTTCTGATTAAGGAAAATGTGTGTTTGAATGTCTGAACTCTTACTCCTATTGCGCAGGTTCCTTTAGACTATTGGTCTTTACAACAGAGGTGCGATTCTGGGACTGAGGTGTCCTCAAACCATCACTCAAGACCGAATTCTCTGAGGAAGGCAGCCTGTAGGAGAAAAACTGTGGCCCATCTATAATGAAGTGAATGACCCAGGATAGCATGTAACGCTAGTGCTGCAGAGCCTTCCCAGCAGATGGACAGAGGGTTACAACACCATTGCGAGTGAGGCTACATTTATCAGAAAGCAGAGCTCAAGGGCAGCCAGGAGAACGGTGTGCGAGAGTTGACGTCCTTTAGGATGGACCCTATCATCACATAGACAAATTAGACCACTACAAACACCCAGGAGACCCAAAGTACCAATTAGTAGAGATTCCTTGAACCAGAAGTTGCCCATGAGTATATTTATCAATTAATAAACTAGAGAAGCACTCCGCATCCATGTCATGAGAAAACAGCTGCCTTGTCAAGTACTGTAAAGTTCTTTCAATCCAAACTAAGAATTGAATGACAAATAAATGATCATTAAAATGTTTTTCCCACTATACAAACGCTCTCTTGCCACGACTGGGTGGAACCATCAAAGTAAATGTGAATAATGTCTTAAGATGCTTGACAGTGAGAATGATTTTGCACTCGACAGGGTCAGCTCTGAATGAAATAATTCGAGTGGATGATTTCAGAGCAGAAACTGTCAGCACAAATTCCCCACGTAAGGCACAGCAGTCTACAATCTGTTGGGCTGAGCTGAAAGAACAGTCAGACAAGGGCGGCGTATCCTTGTGTCAGCTCAGCGAAGGCGGGGTCAGGGCAAGGATGAGAACACCTCATGCGCACCCACAGACCCAAAGAGGAATCGTCTTTTCATAGTGATCCAAGATCAACAACCTTCAGGAGGAGGCTTGTAGAGAGATATTTCAGAGATAAGAGCAAGGTTTGTAAGAGTAGGAAAGGGTATCAGCGTTCAATACTGTCAAAAGGACTGATGGAGTTCTGACAATCTCAGAGAGAAGCAAAAAATGTCATGGTATTTTAGCACCTCAGTAGGCAGCCCTCAACAACGTCCATGAGCTTGCTCCTAAATCTAAACGGTGACTGGCTGTGGAAATCAGGAATCTGTATTGTGTAGGTATAGTAACCTGTGTCTGTAGCAAAGGTTGCTGAACAATATCCAAAAAACAGTAAATTTAAAAAAAAAATGTAAAACTGAAACATTGATACAACTGGTGTACATTTTGAACACAAAGCACTTCACAATGCATTATGTGATGTGCTCAACACAGCGTTGCTTTAAACAAGACAACTTGCTTTGGTTTGTACATTGACAAATGCACTAGACTGACTAGAGGGCTCATTTGCATAAGACCCAAATCACAACAATTAACCAAAACAATTAACCCAATCATGAATGTTTTTGGCAAGCATATCCCCTACCACACACACACACACACACACACACACACACACGTCAAATTTTAGAACAGCCCATTTTTCCAGTTTAAATTGACATTTAAGCAGTTCAATTCCAGTAAATAACATTTAAAAGGTAAAGCAGATAAAGGTCATCAAAAAATTAAATATCGTAAACTGTATAGACAACCCTTTTTCAAGCATCAGTTAACCTACAGCTTTCCTGCAGCAACAGACATTAATTAAGCCTTAAAGGTTAATACAAGCAGCTCCTACAGGTGTCCCATTCTGTTGATGGCTTACAAACCCTCTGTCTACAAAACCAGAGTTTGAACAAACTGTTCTGGCACTAGGACAGTACTACACTACAGGAAGTAGTGCCGAACATTGCTGTCAGAATGAAGAGGAAGAAGCAAGTAACAAAGACAGACCGGTTGGTCAGGGCTTCATCCTACAGCAAGATAATGAGCCGAAACATTAGAAGAAAAGAACTGGGCGGTCTGCTTCAAATCGCAGCAGAGCAGCACACACCACAGACTCCAGACTTCAACTCCATCCAGCTGGTTTGGGATCAACTGGACAGAAGGGTGAAAGCAAAGCAAAGCATCAAAAGCTGCACCTGTAGAAATTATCCACATTAACATTAACTTTATATGCAGTAAGCAGGTCCTTTACTCCTAAAAATGGCCATTTTATTTTAATTTTTAAACTATATCTTGTTTTAACTGCATAAATTATAAAAAAAGGACAATGGGAGAATGTGGGGTGTGCACTAAAACGTTTGACCAGTGGCATGTGTGTGTATTTATGACTCTTACCACTTAAAATAAAAGCCGATAGCTGATCTAAGATGAACCTGAGGAAGGCGTGCTCCACACTTCCTTTTCTGAGCAGTGTAAAGGCCAGTGTAAAGTGTGTGTGTGAGTGAGAGAGTGAGAGTGAGAGTGAGAGTGAGAGTGAGAGTGAGAGTGAGAGAGAGAGAGAGAGAGAGAGAGAGAGAGAGAGAGAGGAAGTGTGCAGACAGCAGTAGGCCAGTGAGCTGTTCATCCCCTGCCTGGCGGGGACCTGCATGCGTGGAGCCTGTGTTTACTATACAACGTGAATTTGGCAGCGGCCACAACGGCAGATGTTCTCACCAATCTGTGCGTTGCGGTTGCTAGGTAACGCCGAATATCGGAGTAGCACCGTTGCCTCACCCCCCTCGACAAAGGCCTTTTTCAGTGAAACACACACACACACACACACACACACACACACACACACACACAGTGCTGTGCTAGAAATGAGGACAGACCATGCCAATGTGCTGTTCGAGTTGCTGTACTACTAGGGGCGCATACTAAAAACCCCGCTGCCTCAGCAATGGATCCTTTTCAACATTCAAGGCCTGAATTTACGAGCTTCCATGGGGACACTGAAGCTAATGGCCATAGCAGATGTCAGCAACACAAAAGGAAGTATGTCCTAAAAACATTACTTGAGGAACTGGACCCTTTGAGATGCAGCTTACTACCACTGGTGTGCCTGTACATTATGTGGGCAATATAATTTTAGTGTAACCAGGCGTTTCCTCCTAGCCATTTATCAGCTGGCAGAATGCTTCACTAGCTCCTCATCCCCCACTCCTCCCTCTCACAGTAACACATGCTCCCTTCCAAGCTCGTCAACAAAAATAACCAACTCAAAGTAGTCGACAGCTAAATCTGTTAATGCGTTATAGGGCTGTCGCTATTAATTCTACGGGCGTTCAAGTGATCTAGCAATTACATCGACTGACTAATCAAGCACAGCTTTTAAAAAGGCCAAACAATACAATTTCAGCCATAAACTGCACATCACTGTTCAAAGGCTTCTAAATATACTTCACAACAAGAATAGAACACCACATGGCGAAAAAAAAAAAACCACATATAAACATGTCTGTCCATCAGGCTCTGTTTCTTACTGTACATGAGACCAGGAGGAATTTAAAATGTGCATCATCACACAAACTGAAACCAATCACCAAAAACTCACTAAGAAATTTAACATTTTAATAAATCATTTTCTATGATGAAATGATTAAGTAATCACAACAGCCTCAATGTGCCAATTACAGCTGCTCTGAAAAGGAGAACTGCACCAGAAAACAAGGGCTCGGGTACATCGCTGCAGTGGAAATACTGTGTGGGTTTACGTACATCAAAAACTGCAACACTAACGTTCCTGTCCCCTTGTCTGCAATAGATTATAGCAGTGGAATCACAAATAAGCAACTGATCTCATGCCCGTCTGTAGTAGAGCAAGGGGACTGGGCCACTAGGACAGGGCTGCATGGACAGGAAGACAAATATGGCCACCTAGAAAGGACATGAAGCGATAGCACATAGAATGGTCTGTGCTCAAGAGTGGGGTCTGTAGCAGTCTTTGCAAAACACAAGGAGTCTGCGGGGTCAGTGTTTACTTCACATTGTCATTTGCACATGCAGGCTGGAGAAGTGTGCACTGCCACAAAGTAACAAGCTACCATCTCTCTCTCACACACACACACCCACACACAGGTTGGTACTGAATTCGCTGATATTTTGACCACAGGCAGAGGAAAATGAAAAAAAAGGAAGAAAAACAAGACATTTTTGAAAAGAATAAATAGCCGCTAAGTGTCAAAACACAAAAACTTTACAAACGATTTATATAGTAATGAGATGTAGAAGTGAAAGCCAAAAGCACTGAATAGAAAATTCATGTTGAAACCTACAGCGGTCACTGCTGATGTGCACTAACAGCATCGCTAACAGCTACATACATTAACATACTTCAAGCGACAAAACACTAAGGGCATACAAAACAAATCCAAGTCATATTTTCATGATTTTCATTTTTCAGCATAACTGCATCCTAGATGTGTTTTTTGGCTAAAGATTTTCATTTCAGGGCACCCGCGGTGTCCACCACAGAAGTGTGAGCATGAGTGATAAAAATGAAGATGATCAAAAGGAAAAGCAGAAGGAGAGAAATAGAAATACCACAAGTGGAAGTAGGAGAAAAAGAAGAAAGAAAGAAAAAAAACACACGTCCATTCGTTTTAGTTGTGGGGCTGCTTTATGTTCCTGACAGTGACGGGACCAGCAGAGAGGGTCAACATCTGGTTCTGCTGTTAGTGGTGCTCAGGAGTTTATTCACTACCAAACCACACAGCCCGCTCCAGCCACAGCACGGCTCACTCACATGCTCCGGCAGCATGCGCCCATCCACGGAGAGAACAAAAGACAATACCACATGTGCACAAACCACAATATTCATGTTAACAACAGCTGAAGCATGGCACACATTCTAACCAATTTACAAATGTTAAACAGTAACAGGAATAAACGTTTTCTTGAAAGTGAGCCAAGGGTCCCCACAGGGGGCTGTAATCCAAAAGATCTCTGTTAAACATTACGTTAGGGAACACACTGTGCATTTCTTTAAGGATGACATTGACTACTGCCTCATGGTAACAGTCAGTCAGTCTGGCAGGGTTTTCTGTCCACAGAGACATGCCCTCTTTAGGCAAACAAACACAACTCGGTTATACTCAGGAACTGTTCACTGTTTACACACCAGCAAGGCCAACATGGGGGAAAAAAAGACATTCGAAAATAGCGACGGCATCTAAAAATACACTTCTGCCATCTAAAAAAGGCTTTAAACTTCAGAGACTTTTCCCTAGGATCAAAGAAATGCTGAAGCGAGCCAGTCGTTCGGTGTAGAGTTAATGTGTGTGTGTGTGTTTGTGTGTGTGTGCGCGTGAGGGAGCGAGTGAGAGAGAGAGATCTGGAAGTGATTTTCTGTGGCCCATAAAGACTGTCAGTCTACACCACCGTGTGAGCATGAAGGCCTTGAAAACACACCAACGCAAAAAACCTCAAATGCCACTGACATTCCTGACAAGACCTCGCACTGTAATTGGAAACAGACAGCGAACCACAGAACAAAACACAGCCATTGTCGCATCAAAAACAAACAAATCGATGGTTTTAAGCCAAGTTCCTCCTCCTAGCTTGTGTGTTCATAGACAGAAAGAGAAATTTTATCTGCATGCGTAAACTCAAATGACAGGGTTAAATAAGGAAAGTCCTGAAATAACACACATTCCACAATCATCAACTTTCAGTACACATCTGAACAAGAAATGCACTTTTCCATGAAGATAATGATCATTTTTACAATTTTACAACCTAATGATAATTTTTACAATTGATAAAAACATAATTATTACAATCAAATTGATTTTGAGCCAATCACAAAGATGTATGTAAAGGTATGACTGAAAATGAACTGTTGCAGATGTTTTATTTACCAAAATACAAAAAAAAAAACCTAAAAAAAAAAACAGGTTTGGCAATCAGTCATTTCGTGCACTATATTAGTGTGATAAAAAAAAACTGACAGAATGGAATATACAGACAACTGATTACTGCTCAGTAGTTTGGAACAATGTCTCAGCTTTGGGTCATGAGGCAGGTTTCCATCACTATTCCCCCCAGATGTTTAAATAAAGGTTTAATGTGGCACATTAACAGTTTTAAAAACATACCAAACTCTCAGTCCACATCTAAAAACTAATACACACAAAACCCAACTCAATTACACATACCTGTCAATTCATACAGCAGCTAAACCCAGCACAGCCAATCAGAACAGAGGTGACTTAAACAGATCATTTTAAAGGCACAGTGACAAAACTCAGCCTGTTTAATTCTGAGGGAGAGGCTGGAAAATGGTCATGCAAAAATAAGTCAGGACTTAAAGACTCGAAGACAAATAGATTAATACTGCGAGAAAGATGTAAACAATGGGCCCTTAAACACTGAAAAGCTTATAGATTATATATTAATAGTGCAAAAATGAAGCTAGACACAAATTCTGCTCAGCACACATGCACAATGAGAATATGAGAGGGTTACCTAAAGACTATGTTATGAACAATCTTTCAAGTGAATTGTACAAAACAGGGGATGAAAGTGTAAGTAGTGCGGCTGGGGTTCGTACATTTCAAAATTAGGAAGAAAGATTACCATTCAGATTGTGTAGTGTGATGAGATTGTTGTTTTTTTTTGCAGTCACACACCTCTTTGCAAAATTACCGGGAATTGTTTTTTTTTGTTTTTTTTTTTAAATAAACAAATCTTTCTCTTCAAATATTTCTCTTCCTCAGTGTAGTGTAGACAGAGCAGTGAAACATTCTTTCTACAAACAAACACTGAGGACATTATAAAGGGCTTTATGGTAACAGTCTTTCAGGTAAGCTTAGCAGGTTAGCTTAGCACTCATGGGTCTTAGCTGAAGAACAGAGCTAGCCCAATAATAAACATTTATCAGGACAATGGTTTAGTGAGACACCTGGTTAAATATTTCAGAGCTACTGAAAACAGAAGCAATCCCTGACCTCTGAACAGGTAAATGCGCAGTTTTAGTGCTCTCATGTTAGCATAACAAACCCTGCTACTACTAAGGGAGTCTCACAATAGCGGTACATTCAACATTGAAGCCTGTGTGCATCAAAAAGTGCAGTTAGGAAAGAGCATTAATATAAAATCAAATATTATATTGCATCAAAATGTTCAGTATTGATATAAATGACATTTTGACACCACTACCACTAAGGTACCATACTAAAATCTCTTTTTTTCTTATTTCATTTGCAATACAACTACTATTACAAAAACTATACTAGACAGATCTAGTTCTAATTCCTACATTCAATAAAGCAAGTCCATCTGTTCTGACAGATATGTACATGAAAAAATGAGGTATAATCATTAGCGGCCCAGAATCCCATCAGTGCTTCCCTACTTTTCAGAACACTTAGCATTAGCTCACTCTCCTGCCTACGCCACACTGAGACGTAACCACATCAGCTTCACGTCGTCATGAACAGTTTACAGTGTACTGTAAAGCCATCAGCCCTCTGATTCTGGTGTGCCACTGAAATCTTACGCATAGTTTAGGTCATTACCTTCTGCTCTGCTAGTCTAATTGCTTCCCCCTGGCTAATTACAAGAGCCATATGTAATCTTTACTTTGGAACGAGAGCGAGTTGGAGAGATTACGTTGGATAAACAAGCTGTCAGCGCCTCTACTCAAAGACTGGGGTTTGGCACGGATGCTCAGACCGCATGAAAAGCTTGTGGTTCACCAGCATGGTCATGATTCACTGCAGGCTGAATACAGTTACAGAAGCTTGTAGCAATCAGTGTAAATTTCTCTTTGAACTAACACAACCATGAGGGAGGCAGAAAAAAGGCAATACTTGTGATGCAGATTATGGCAGTCAGTATGTCTGTGAAATCTATGCAAATGGTTTTCTGAATGGAAGCTAAATCCTATCAAAGAAATTAAGTAGACAGTTACTGTATAGTATAGCATTTTAAAAGTTTATTATTAGCTGTTAATGTAATGTTCTGGACTGTCCATCACTGAATTTACTGATCCCACACACATACATTTGTCTCATGGGACCATAAAACAAATATGCTTTCTTTGTCCATGTGACCAACCATAACAACATTAGTAGAGATGGTGTAAGTGTCCAGTACAGAAGTCTATGGAAATGTAAAATTATCCTATAAACAGTGGCACCGGTGTTTCAGCAGTTACCAGTTCTCTGCAGACATTGTTCTTGGAGGTCCTTAGATTGGATCTGACTATCCAGACCTCTATCCTCTCAGTGGAGTACGACTGTTTAGGTTTGTGACAAAAGTGACCCTAGCAAGAAAGTCTACAAACTGCAGATTTTTTAACTGCATTTTACAAAATGTCCAGAAATGGGGTTTGTATATAAACACTTCTCCAATGGGTAGATCTGGAAGCTCTAAAAGCATTTTTGTCTCACTAGTGAGACACGAAAGGTTTTCTGTCAGAGATTTGACTGAGCTGTGGAATATCAGGTTAACTACTGCTACTCCGTCTGGAATGAAGGAGTCATTTCTCCCTGAAATAATTCAGATCAAAACCTTCACTTCTATACATTCTTTTCATATTCATGTTTCTAGTTAAAGGCTGTTGGCTAGCTTTTTTATTAAAGTGCTTTTATTTTGAGCAAATGGCAACAACAGAAACACAGAAGTGGTCACGTATCAAGGGGAGTCTGGAAACCAGTGCAGTTAACAAAGAGTCTATTTGTTCAACCAGCAAGCAGATGACACGGCGATTCGGCGTCGCGGTCAGGAGAAATGCAAGGGTCGCTCAGTAGCAACAGCCCTCGCTAGAGCTAGGCTCAATTCAGTTCGTTAAGCATTCAATACCGTATCCTTCAATAGTCTCCCTTTAACAAGCGCTCTCCACGCTGCACAAACCTAGTGCTAAGCATTCAATACTGTATCCTTTAATCGTTCGCTCTCACTACAGCATACGACTAGTATCCTCCGCGCTCTCCCTGTGTTCCGGCCCTGCCTATATCCCCAGGTGATCAGAGGACTAACCAGCCACACCTGGAATGGTTGGGCCAGTCAGTATTCGGAGGACGGAGACCGGCGCCGGCCGTTGGATGGCGATAACCCCCCCTCAACCTGAGGGGGTCTTACCCGTTCCCTTACAGAAGTAAATTTACTCTTATCCTCAAATTAAATTTCACCAATTCTGTGCAAACTGTAGTTCACCTGATACAGTGTCCATGTCATAATAAACAGCAGTGTATCCACCACTCTACATTCTACCATTATGCCAATTACATTTGAAATGCAACACCCTCGACACCACTCTCCAGCTGTCAGAATCTGTACTGGAATTTGCAATAGTGTGAAACAATGGTACAGTATTTCATCAGGCACAAACAGCATGTGCCCCTATTTAAATGTGAGCCCTAGATACACATATGAGCTTCCTAAGAAGCGGTCATAAATTCTTTGCAATGTGTTCTTTAAAAGTAAATAAGTAAATAATTAAATAAATAATCTATTTCACTGATTGTAAAAAAGGGCAGAAATACAAACCAACTTCAAAACATCTCTCTTCCTCACCATGCTGAAGTCCAAGAGTGCCCTGACCTAAGGGGCAGTGAAATGGTAAAAAATATGACATAACTTACTGGTGCGGTCATGATATACAATTTACTGAGACTGTCATGATAAAAGGGACTATATCACGTTTTTTATTATTATTAAAAAGTCTTGAAGTATATAGCTATTGTTTCAGCTTTGCAGTATAAACCATACATACAGTTTAAATATGGGAACTCATCTTAAACAGCCAGTCTTAAAATTTTCATTTTTGTGAGGTCACAAAACCAACACATTTACATGGAGGTTTAAATGGATGTAGTAAACGATTCTCTGATTGGTTAAAGGCTCATTTATAGCTCATTCTACCCATCCATCCATCCATATCTATCTATCTATCTATCGATCTATAAAATAAAGTGCATTAGGTCTGGTTAGTGTTGCAGAAATATTAATAAAAAACAACAATAAAAATTGTGAAATAACTTTTCCACTACAGAAATATACAGTTCATACACTGTCGACAGAACTCATCATATCTGTGTTTTCGACAGACACGAAACAGCCAAGGATTGTGAGAATAGTGTCATGCTGAACCAATCACGTTGCTGGAACACAGGAGTTACAGCCAGGTTAGGTTGAATCACAGTACAGAGCGAAGGATTGACAGCTGGCAGCAGAACACGTGTTAATGTTTGGGATACTGCAGCCATGCACACCTGTACGTCAGGAGTGGGAGCGAGATAAAAATGTTAAAGAAAATACTCCAACAAACTCAACCCAAGACTCAAAAGACGAGAACACTGTTGACAAGAAGGGTCGGAGGGATTTGGTAGTGTGGAGACATTTTGGCTATTTAAAGTCTGAGAGGAGCATATTCACCACTTACAAAAATACAAAGGAACGAGAAGAAAACAAAACAATTAGTAAAAATGTAGAATTTAAGATAATGCCATATTCCAGACCTGCTGCTTTAGTTTAAACAGTCACTGTGTCCACCTCTACCTTCACCTTCCCAAGGATGTAAATAAATATTGTTTGCCAGCCAGGATTGCCCTGCCCTGCTATGCAGTGCCAGATCACTGGCTTTTTTTAGGCTTTGAGCCGATTTCCTGCCAGATCCTCTGCCCCTGCTGGCTTGGGACCCTCTCCGGGCCTGGCCTTGTCACAACACTGGAGCGCTGCACTCGTGTTCTTGGCAGGCAGCTTACCTGAGCAGCAAAACTTGACCGCAAGCTAGCTACCCCCAGTGGAGTCATCCAAGCTGCTGAGTGCTCTAGGTAGAAGTGTTGTCCAATTCAAATGCTCCAGTTTATTCTCCTGCTCTCTCTTGCCGCTTGGCAGAACGAGCCGGATAAGTAGAAGCGGTGGCGCTCATAACGAGGCTGACAACTGAACAACAATATCCCAATTAGCAAAGCAGGGTTTCTGCAACACTGCCTTAAGCATGCAGAGGGTCATGCAAGGACAGAGGCTTTGGGGGATTTAACCAGCAGTACACACTGCATATTATGCCCAGCTGGACTTTTCTGTGATAGTAGCCATCAAACCTTATTGCCACTGAACGTGTCTAATGAATTGCCATCTATGTGGGTGATCTCAGTAGTCATTCGCTTTGATGGCATATTGTGCTTTGATGGCACATTGCGCTTTGATGGCATGTTGATAACTAGGAGGGATATTCCATCAACCGATTTCTCAACTCCTAATCTCATACCTACTACGCCTAAGGGAGGTGGCTCTGGTGAAACGATGCAATGTACATAAAATCAGTCATGATCAACAGGGAAAATAATGCACGAGTCTGTGAACGCATGATGGTGTGTGCCTTTAAGATGTCAAAATCAATAAATGATATCCTGTGGGAGGGAGTCTCAAAGTATAGTGTAACACTAACATGTGACTCCGCATAAGCAGGGAGAAGGGTCAAAGGAGCCAGCGAGGAGACTAAAGAGGATGTCCATGTTCATAGCTCACAGCTTTTTAAGCATCAAACTTGTCCTAAGACTTAAATTCAAAACAGTACACACTCATTTATAATGGCTGTCCCACATCCAGATGAACATCGGGAGTTAATCATTCACATCTGCCTATGAGCACCGAAGAGGAGAGAATAAATATGTGAGAGAGAGAGAAAGAGAGAGAGAGAGAGAGAGAGAGAGAGAGAAAGAGAGAGAGAGAGAGAGAGAGAGAGAGAG
>JBBPDA010000009.1:20956186-20967837 GCA_037974385.1 Arnoldichthys spilopterus
ACATTCTCGGATTTGGGTGGAGGAGCATACTATTACAGACAGGCTGAGGGAGATCAGCAGGGTTTCTTTCTCTCTCATGCAAATCACCCCCTCTTAATAGTCTTACTTGTAATATTTCTCTCCCGCAGATTTGCTCTGAAATGATTCTCAAAAATACAGAACAAAGCACATCCCGTATCTGATCCATACGCAGCGCGTCTTTTAGTTTCCAAGAGATGATTCTTTATTTTACTGCGTGGCAGGCAACCCTATTTAATCACTCCCCCATAAAATAACATGTAAAAGCTTCGCATTACTTGGTATTAACACTATTTACCAAATTCTAAAATCTGAAATAACAGTAATGGCCATTTTAACAGACTAAACGCAGTGACCTACAAGCAAATCACTATTCGCACATGACTCACCAGACAATATCACCCATTCTAAATATATATCTTTTTTTCTGCACACTGGCACAAACCACAACAGGGGTCCTGTTTACACAATTAACCTGAGCTCTCGCTTGGGAAAATATTAATTTGGGTTGCAGCCACAAGTCTCATTATTGATGAGATGGCTTGATGATGTTTGCACTCCTCGTTTACATCAGCTGATTGAAAGAGGGTAAATACAGATGGCAGGGACTTCAGTACATGTTGGTCATGATGCAAAAAGCACTACAAAAAACCCTCATGGTCACCTGGCATGACGGCATGAGTGCGTGTGTCAATGTTACATGATCCACGGCAGAACCTCCGCATGTTGACTGACTGCTAAAACTATAGCAAAACTGTATGAACACTTTTTGATCACCACAGTAATTTTGATGAGCGGTTTTATTCTTTCTATTGTAAGTGTGAGTGTTCTGCACTTACAACCATGGTCTGAAACTCCAGTGCTGCCTTTGTTTCAGCGGCGATTAGCCCTGTGAGTGGCTGTGACAAGCTAAATGATGAAAACGGGGGAAAAAAAATAAAAAAAACAGTACAACACAAACAGAAATGAATCAGCTGAGCAGTAACAGTGATCAGTTTTGCAAAGGCAGCTGCTAAAAGTTCAATACTGGCTCACAGCTGAAATGCATGGGAGCTGTGTGGAGAAACTGGAAGCACCAACATTACTCCACCCAAGCACTCGGAGCATTAAAAAAAAGCGAATGAACCACAAGCAACCTTGAGATGTGATGTGAAAGAAAAGACAGCAATAGTGCAACTCAATGGGAAAAGACACCCTTGAGCAAGGTACCGTCCCATTACACTGCTCCCGGGCGACGTTGGTGGCTGCCCGCTGCTCCACGTGTGCACGTGTGATGGGTTAAATGCAGAGGTCACATTTCGTTGTGGTGCTTGAGTGTGTTCACAATGACAAAGAGCCACTTTCACATTTCCATAGGCTTAAAAATAAGGCTAAATAAGAAAGATGCAAATACTTTAGCAGCTTCACCTAAACATTCAGCTCTTCTAGAGATTAATAAATAAATCATCAAATATTGGTTTAAAACACAGGTCAAAACTACTCATTTTCTCCTGAAATATAAGCTGATCCTGATATGGTTTAAATATCACCATACAGCCCTGGTTTTGGCTGCTTAACTGCAGCGACAGTGGTAATAAATAACAGTGAAGCAGAGGAAGAAAAGAACTAAAAATGCTTAGGAATGCACTGATGTGAAATACGTAGGCTGATGCAAATATCCTTCCTGTACATATCTACTGATATTTTTTCCCGCAAATATCTGCAGATACAGATAAGGTTCAGATACTATTGTGCAACCCTAAATGAAATGTGTGTAGTGCTAAACCGTTAAGTACAGACAGTGTAACAACTGCACATTTTCCTTTTCCCATTTAATCCGAGTGATGATGGACTGATTCATCGATTATGGAAACACAAAATTACAACCCCGGAATCAACAAAATCTTTTTCCTCAATCGTTGAATGAAGCCTCAGAGATTTCCTTTCTTCAGAATACCTTGACAAAGCCACAGTTTCCTTTTAAACATACTCGAATGTCATAAGAGTACATCGCAGTACATCACACTTGTCCTTCACTGTAACAAACACTTGCTGATCGTGCCTTTGTCAATACAAAGCAAGGCCAGTAATGATGCAGTGTAAAGGCTCATTGTAAGCGTGAAGAGGGTGTTAGTATAGGAAGAGACTGACAGACAATAAAACAAACCCACCTACACGGACGCCTACTGTTTGAAAGAGGAACTCAGATTAGACAGCTAATAACAATCCTTTAATTGTTTTTAATACATGACAGTGTTACTATTTTACAAGCGACACTGTGTTGTGTTCTGAAATGACATCCAGATGCAGTCTGATTTCATCATGAAGCTGCGTGAAGCAAGCCTGCCTGGTTACTTACACACACACACACACACACACACACACGAAGGCAGTTCATTCCTCGCCACATCTCTCTCCTGATTTGAGGGTAGAAAATTACACCCCCCAGATTCCGCCATTATGCTGCTATCTGTCCAGTTCACAGAGTTGCCTACGTATTTAGGCTGTATAGGTAATAGTCTGGGAATTCTCCACTGTACAGAGTGCAATGCACAGGCAGTCTCCAAGAGTCAAACTGCATATGTCCAAGCACATAGCCAAGCATTTGCATGCCTGCAAAATGTGTGCTTGTCACTTCAATTGTGGATGGCTGAAACGCCTGGCAAACACCATGGCAGACAATTACGAATATAAAAATGCAATGATAAACTAAAACAAAACTCAAGACATTATCAATAATAATAAAAGTGTCCATCATAGAAGCCTATACCTGGTGCATTATTACAGAATAATCTCAGAATAAATCACTGGTATTTGAATGGATGAGTTTGAACTCTACTGACGTTATGATCCTTGAGGACATTAAGCATGGGATTCACTGTGTTACTCTATATGACCCGTTACAATGTCTCTGTTTTGCATGACTGACAATATTTCAGTCTCTTTGTCCACATAAATGAGCAATATTATTATCAATCTGTAGAAATCTACTGTGAGGAACAGAGTGAAGAGGTTAGAGACAAGCAAAATAAAAGGAAATAAAAAGACTACTAAGCTTCTAACGATTATGCATTTTACAATATTCCATTGGTGAAACATGGCGGTGATATCATGGCGTGGCCTGTTTTGCTGCATCTGGGTAAGCACACCCTGCCATCATTGCTGAAATTATGAATTATGAATTATACCGGCACATTCTAAAGGAAAATATCAGGAAATATTATATCTCAAGAGAAAGATGCATATAGAAAGACAACAACCCTAAGCACACAAGTTGTTCTACAAAAGAATCATTTAAGAAGGATGAATTAAATGCTTCGGAAGTGCCCAGTCAAAGTCCTGACCTTGCCCAAAAAGAATGTTATGAAATGGCCTAAAAGATTAATGGTTGAAAATGATGGAGCATTATGCTGCTAAGAGATTCCACCATGTATCCATATTTTGTTACTTATACACTATTCTCTGTTTCTCTTACTCTCGTCATAGTTCTCTTTTCTCCCATCTCCTTCACATTGCTTCATTTTCACTTCTAAACTAAAACAGACCTCATGCTGAAGCATTCCACTAGCATTCAACATCAATCACATTTTCAAATATGTCATTGTATGAGAACTACCAGACGCTTTACGATTTGTATCTTGCATACAGTGTCAGAAAGAGACCCTACAGTACTCGTGATATACCCAGAACTGTCTAGTAAGTGAATGTAGGTCACCGAGTACCAGCCCTCCTGTAACATTCAAGATTGTTTTGCAGCTAGCAAGAGAAAGTTTTGTTGCCTGGATGTTCACTGACCAGAGTTGCAGTGAACAAGTTTATAGGGAAATCACCAAACCCAGGGCTACTTCATTTGCACAGCAGAGCATGCATTACCAATATGATCACACGCCACCATTTGCATTTGTATGAATGTGTGTCTGACCCTACGTCTGTTGACCACAAAGACTAGTAATGATATGGACATGGGCAGTTTGCATGACAATGCGGCATCCCAGACACATATACATCTGGCCAATTCACCATATGCTATGCTCTAGGCTTTATTTTAGACAACCTGCATACCAATGGTAGCATGTTCTCTAATGCAGAACATAACGAGGAGGTCTCAGAATAGTGCAGGCAGAAAGACATGGACAACATAGCATACTGCAATGTACTGCCATTACAAAAGCCTGTGTGATGTTGATATAACAAAGTCTTTAAATCTGATCAACATAAGCTATATCTGCTGGTTGCCTTGATTTATCGCATTTTATTATTGCTATGATACTGACAGGTCTTTCGGTTGCAATGTGTTTTATACAGAGTGCACTGAGAATTTTTACCAATCAAACAGATGAACTGAGGTACTTCAGCAAAGAAAATCCAACAAAAGTTTAATTAAGTTTTATTTAAGTTTTATTAACTAACGCAATCTAATCTGCCAGCACACAAATGACTGGTTCACCAGAAGGCATACACCAATATGAGTATTCTGGGCTGATGTGGATATCCCAATATTTTCCATGTGCATATATGTCAATGCCAAAAACAATGCCAGAAGTGGGATTTTAAAATGAAGACTGGCAGACTACCTGTTGATCCTGATGTGATTTCAGTTATAACTCAGGTCATTCAGCTCATTTGTAAAACACTGCAACACAACCACATACATGTTTATAATCGATTATTTGTTCACAGTCAAACGGTCACTGATTACAATATCCCTAATCAATGAAATGGCAAAATGAAAGCAGTACGTATACGTGGTCACTACATACACTCTAGCAGTCCCCCGAAGTCTTTAAAATATTCATAAATATATTTGTGGCCTAATTATTTTAATGCACCAATTGTTTGTAATTTCTCTTTGGCCAGACTAAATGTTGATTCTCAATGTCTCAGTTTGAATCTTTTAGTCTAAGTTTTAATGAAAAACAGGCCCTTTGCCCACATAAATAAGCAGTATTACTATCAATCTGTAGAAATTTACAATGAAGGACAGAGTGAAGGGGTTAGAGACAAGCAAAATAAAAGGCTACAAAATACATAAGCATTGAAGCCCTTAAAAAAGCTTTTAACGGTTATGCATTTTACCGTTTTCCTTTGTTGAAACATGGTGGTGATAGTATCATGGTCTGAGAGTGTTTTGCTGTACCTGGGTAAGCACACCCTGCCATCATTGCTGGAACAAAGGAATAAAGGTTGATTCTCAAGTGCTTAATATACTCAGTTATGTGTTTTGTTAAAATAGTTCTTTAGACAAACAAGTCTTTAGACATTTTTTTCATTTTCAGAAGTATTCTGCGGTCTCTGAAAGGCCAATCAGTTTGTCATTGTAAGAGTTAAGTATACTTTTTTAATTTATATATATATTTACTCAGTTACTATGCAAAAAGGTAACTCAGTAGACTGAGTAACTCTGTAGATTACTTGATTACAATCATGAGCGGCAGCTAATTCTACCTGCAATAAGCTGCAGTATACCTACAATGCTACTACTAAATGCAAACTGTGCTGCACTAGTACAGGTCTAATAAGATCACAATATAGCAGGTTTTCTCATGTGGAAAACCCAAACTTTACATTCTATCAGGAGTGTGAGATTATAATGAACAGCTGCTTACTCACAAACGACAGTGAATATGACATGATGATCACAATGTCGCCCTATTCATTTGGGCTGGAGAGGCTGTGACAGATGATAACACACTAATACTCTTCTCATTCACAAGGCCTTTTATTTCAAGAGACAACACACATACACACACACACACACACACACACACACACACAAAAAGCAAGCTCTTCACTCCTCTTTACTTGATCACCTCCAAAAACACTCGGTGGCTCAGCTCCACTCAGGCAGTGTTTGGCAGGCAGCCAGCTGGATGCCAAAAAGGGTTTTTCCTTTTCTGCCGCTCCCCCTCATTCAGATGCTAACTCTGACACAAATCTATTTATAGCCGCTGGCAAGACACCAACCACAACTCAACCGCATAACCGCCGTGCAAGGAAAAAATAATAATAATAATCGAGGGTACAAGACGAGCACACCCGCACGCAGGAGAGAGGGAGCGAGTGCATGTGTGTGTGTCTGAGAGTAGAAGTATGCCTAATGGTTGAGCGTTGGTGATTCAGTGGGTGTGATGCGGACGATCTGAAGACAAGAGGGATTCTGAGGTCAGCCAGGCTTCTGGAGGAAAAGTAAGAGGGCCAACAGGAGTTTGGCAGGGAAAAAAGAAAAAAAAAAAGAAGAAGAAGAAAAAAACTTCCATCAAAAAGTGAACATGCTCTGGATCTTAAGAAGGCCTCATTTTAACCCAGCCAGTGGGATTTCTCCTGTGTGTGTGTGAGAAGAGTTCTTAAGTGGGTCATGTCTGTGTGACTGGCACATACTGCAAACATGTACTCCTTATACACCATGCCTCGTATATCCTCAAATGAACCACCGCAAACTGAGGGGGAGCTAAGCAGCAAGGCCAAGAACACAGACAGACTGCTCATATCTACTATGACCAAAACTACAAACTGCTGTGAACTGATGAGTACAGCACATAAGAAATTGAAGAGCCAAATAAAATGACATTACAGCTCCAAAAAAAAATTATAGTCTAAAAAAATTTCAATTTTTTACTTAAGCTCTCACATTTACCAATGTACAATGAGCATCCCAAGGCAGTGAGGTGCAGTGTAATAGTGTAATAGGCTCACAGCACACAGGGCACCACAATGGAATTTGACCTCTGCATTTAGCCCATCCATGTAGGAGCAGTGGGTTGCTGACGTGGGCATCACCCAGGGAGCAGTGCATTACCATTCAGGTACCTCTGTGGTTCTTGTACTGGTCTGTGATTTGAACTGGTGACCTTCAGGTTACAGGGGCAACTCCATAACCCATACACCACTGCTCATATATGCGATTACTTTTTCACAGGATGTTAGGCAGCTTAAATGAATCCTCAAAACTCATGTTCCATAATTTTTCAATATAATACTCAAACAAGAATCATAAGCAAATTATTAATTTATTACAGCTACACGATCCAAGTTTTTCATGTGTTCGACTAATTCGAATGCCGAGCATCTCTGCAGATATTAACTCATTACTTACCTACAGGTCATACAAAGATGCTCATGCTTCTGGCGCTGGTTTTACAAACATTCGCATATGGTTGAGATCTGCTTTCAGACAATGGATTTGATAAAGTGTGGATGTGCATTAGGAATGCGCCGATGTGGGGTTTGTAGGAAGACGCTGATATGAATTATTTTTAAGTACATATCGGCCAAAAATGATTTTTAAAAACACAGAAATTGGGACAACTACTTGGATTAGAAACCTTTAACTTGCAAATAACTTATACTGTAACGATTATGGCATCATTCAGCCCTACTTTTCCTGAACACTGCAGTGTCAACAGTAACAAATATAAATAAAGTAAAGAAAAATTATGCTAAAAACATCAGGGATGCACAGATGTGGGATATGTAGGCCGATGACAGTAACTTTCCATGTACATACCTGCCAATTCCGACATAATCAGGCATCCCTACTTTGAATGGTTATGTTATGCAGAGTCCATCTACAGCAGAGCTCTACCAGCAATCCTGGCATATAAAGTCGGCTGATTCCACAGATTTATTGGCTTTGCTGAAACTTCACTGATGACTCACCACTAACATTTCATTAACTGTAATAAGAAAATTCTGTATATGAATATAAATATCAGGAAACTTGGTTGAGCTTTAACCACAGAGAGAGTACATGTTATTTACCCTTTCAAGGTTCATTTAAGGCTAATTTGTTAGGTTTTTTATAAGTGGTTGATTTTATTCAACCTGAAACCAATTTAATTTAAAAACAAAACTGTTTTCCTACAGTTCCTCTGACAACAGTGCAATGATTTCCTACAGTACTGTGAACATTTATCAACATGAACTGGTGGGTGGAGAAAAACTTTAACCCAAAATTTGTTTACCACTGTCCCACTCTCACCACCATATACCATATGATCAGCATAGCTCAGAGATCCTCTGTGATGCCATTTTCTATCAGAAAAGTTCTCAGATTCACAGTTCTAAAGGAAATGCAATGTATTTTCTGTTTCTGCTTTTTATTCAAGCTTTAGTAAATTGACAATTAAGAAGTGAATCCGACTGTTGACTAAGAATAAACAATGAATCGTTTTTATATCAAAATCGCAATACAAATAAGCGCAATTTTTAAATCACAGGGGCTGCAATTTTTTATTTATATCCTATATTGTTTATCATTGAAAGGTTTTCACTGGAAGAGTTTAAGAATAAGGACATATATCTATATAATGCAGAGCTTGTCAATCGGCTGTCTATCATTTTACATTTAGTACTCAAGCCTAAAGTCTGAAAAAACTTTGAATTTGACAAAAAGAAATTAAAATCACATTTAAATTGTAATTGAAATACTGATTTTAAAAACAATTACAATTAGATATTTTCTTCGTATTGTTCAGCCCCCATAATTCTCCTTCAATCTTGTTTTATTTGGCAAAAACTAGGGGTGTAACAATAAATTGAGACATTGTGATATCATGCAAATAAGTGGCCGTGTTCATTGTAGAGATGTGATGACGGACCATAGAGAACAAGCCTTCTATTAATAATGACACCTGATGCAGATGAACACAATTAGCACCAATCAAAAATCAGGTCCAGCAAGTACGTCATACATCACAGTCCTCAAGCTTTTTACTGTGCAACAACATGGACATGGACACTTTTTTCCAATCGAATTTTGTTCACAATTAAATTATTAAATAGTATTGAGAATTCAATCAAATAGTAGGCTGAGTATCGTTACACCCCAGGTCTCTTGTTGCATTATTGCAAAAATGAAGTGCAAAAATAATCCCTCAAGACGAGTATTCCCAGAAAACTAACAAAACTGCATGTTGGATCTGAGAACAGATTGGGTCCCCTGGGGCAGGCAGCACCACCAGACTCAGCCACAGGCTGAAGCAGCAACAGAATACACTCTGGATCTTTCCAATGCATTTTAGGCTGTGTAAGGGTTCCTCTCCTGTTTCCCATGTATGTGTAGGCAGCCATTGTCAGGCCTTCTTCATAGCAGGTGGTCAAGTCCTGGTTTACCATGACAAAGGAGAGCCCTCTGTGCTATTCTCCTGGCTTCACTGCATATATCCACATAAGGAAAGCCTTACTCTACCATGTGTCCTTCCACCCTTCTATGCACAATACCACTGGGACAATGGCAGCAAACTCGATTGAATTCCCAGCAGAGCATCTTTAACTAACATTGCCATCTACAAAGACATGCTTACCTAGAAGACATGTGAAAGTGGAGGATACAGGGGTTAAAAGCCATACAAATGAAGACATAGAAAGAAAAGAAAGAGAAAAACCATGTTCTTTTTGTTAGTTTTCCTCTGGAGAGCAACTCTGATATACGTACAGCTGTGGTGTTCCACAAAGTACAGTCTATCTAAACTTAATTGTTTCATGGGTTCCACGACCAAACTCTTCAGAGGAAACCAAATGCGTGGACAGATGAAGGCTTGCTGATGTCCTGCGACAGCTGGACATCGAGAACAAGGCGGAGGGGTCACCAGTGGAGCCTGGGAGTCAAGATTACATACTGCATACCTCCATCTGGAGCTGGGAGGGAAGGGGAACAGAACAAGCATCTGCCACATCTCCATCTCAACCCCCTCCCAAGTTCAAGCAGAAAGGAGGCAGCCAGAATAATGAGGCGACCTCACACAGTGGCAGGGCCAGCCTGCAACCCCTTCAAAAGGTCTGGCTCTCACAGGAACATACTGACTACTGATGGAGCTCCATGGTTAGCTTATCGACCTCTCTCCAGCATTAACACAGTTTACAAATTTCACAGCAAAGCATTACAGGTTCTGAAAGACCTACCAACTGGGTCCCTTCAGGGAAAGTATAGATTTTTGTGCACATATATGCCACTGTAAGTTTTCACAATCCTCCAACCTTGCAGACTCCCAGAACACAAGGAAGCTTTTTTAAAACAGACTTAGAAAATACAATCTCCTAGAAAATCACAAATTGTGACGCTTCTATGAAACGTATTCCAGAAATGAATCTTCACTCAGCTGAAAAATGACACCTTATGTGTGTGGAGTGGTGTACAAAGCCTGACTACAGCACTGCATTCCAAAAACACATGGAATGGCAAGGCTGGGTATTAGCAGGTATTAGCTGACTGACAGTATGAATGACTGCACATGGCTATGACACGATAAAATACAAAAGAAAATGAAATTTGATATTAAACACAAATCCGTTCCTGAAGGTGCATGAATATAAATGAATGGCTTTGAGCACAATATAAAAATAAAATATACAAAAATATAAAAATATACCACGCCATCCAACCATGAAAGGCAGGTTTCAAAACATCCACAAATAAAATTGGTGAATGCACCCCAAACAGCCTTTTTTGAGCACAGGCCTGCTCATCAGTCTTAAAAATGCCTATGATCTATACATCTCACTTGTCTGTTGTTCTCTTTGAAGTAGAACACAGTTAGAAAATCATGTATATGAATATAAATATCAAGAAACTTGGTTGAGCGTTAACCACAGAGAGAGTACATGCTATTTACCCTTTCAAGGTTCATTTAAGGCGAATTTGTTAGGTTCTTTATAAGTGGTTGATTTTATTCAACCTGAAACCAATTCAATTTAAAAACAAAGAACTTCCTATAGTTCCTCTGACAACAGTGCAATCTCCAAGCAGCATTATGACCATGTATCACCATGAACTGGTGGGTGGAGAAAAATATTAACCCAAAATGTATTTACCACTGTCCCACTCCCACCACCATCTACCACATAATCATGTAGCTCAGAGACCCTCTGTGATGCCATTTATTATCAGAAAGGTACAGTTTAGAGCTGATAAAATGTATGCTTGATATTAAAAACCTGCATTCAACAATAACTCGATGGCAATTTGTGTTTTAATGTGATGCTTGAACACACACACCCACCCAGACACAATTTTCCTCAGTGCTTAACTAAAGAAGCAACATCATGTCTCAGCTGATGAACTATATCTGGGTAAGTGGAAAACTGGGTACATCTGATTTTTCATCAGTCCACCTTATTAAAGACTTCCTGTTTTATTGCCTGAAATGTTCTGCATTCACGAAGGATGGTGCATTGTTTATTACTGCCAGTTAACTCTATTTTTATTGTTGACTCGTTTGTTACAATTATAAGATACTGAAATAATCATCAAAACAATCAGTGGATTACACAATAACAGCTATAATTCATAGTGGCTGCTATTGTATACATGTGTATCGGTCTCGCCATGTCTCACTCTTCTAAGAAAGAAAAACACACGCATCAGGAGGAGAATGCGTCAATAGGGAGTAAAGTGTCCAGCAGCCCCTCTACCTCTGCCCCACCCCCACCAAAGGCCTCAGCATGGGGCCAGGGCTCAACAATCAGCCCCTCTGCTGCCTGACATATCTCAGCACAGACGGAGTGACACAAAAGCAGAGGGGGGCCTCCACAGGGGCTAGGCCTACTCCACCAGACAGGGCCCCAGCCTTGTAGACAAATGGCTTACACACACACACACACACACACACACACACACACACACACACACACACACACACACACACACACACACACAC
>JBBPDA010000009.1:20967937-21007647 GCA_037974385.1 Arnoldichthys spilopterus
CACACACACACACACACACACACACACACACACACACACACACACACACACACACACACACACACACACACGAGAGCCAGCCATCAATCCCATGGTGAAAGGGCTTGGGTAAAGCCCAACCCCCCTTTCCTTTGCAGTTCTCTCCAGGCAAGAAAGAAACTTCTGCGACAAGCGAGGTCCACCACAACAGAGCGGTGGAGGGAGCGCTCCATTAAGCAATCAGCTCAGTGTCAGTGTGAAATGGAGAGATCCACAATAACACCCTCGACGCCTGGCTCTGCATTGCTTTGCCTGGAGGCAGACGATTTCATTAATAATCGGAGAGTGATAAGGCTTTTTCAGTGCTTCAGCTGACAAACGATTAAAGCGACTCAAAAAACTCCGAACTCAGGTACTGCTGTAGTCCATTAAAACAATTAGCACCTAACCAGTCTACGTGCCACACAACTGTAAACACCTCGTGTGCAGTCGTTTCACAAAGCGTGGCACAGTTCCACTCCAGCTAAACAAACGCTTGGCTAATCCCGTCCCTCAGCACGCTCGCGAGGACTTTGAAAGCTGTGTGTGATGTACGATGCAGCCTACGCCAGATAAGGCCTGCAGAATATCATTGTTAATGTACTGCATTCCGCCCATGCGGCTCAACCCCAGATAAGCGTTATCAGCAAAGGTAAGCAAACGCGAGGGCGAGAACAGTGTGCCTTCTCAGCAGCACGCGACTGCGCCGCGAGAACCGTTCACAATCTCTCACACTCTCGCGCTCCCCACTTCAAAACGCTGCCGTCTCATTTAAGAAAATAATGGCGTTGGGAAAACACAGGCACAAGAATCCTGGGAAATTATCCAAGGCTTGGCAAGCATGTGGTCCATTTGCAAATCATAAAACATGTCTAAAGTATGTGACAAAAGAAAATGCAGACCACTGAAGCCTATAGGGGAGCATGTGATTGAAAAGCAGTACCCAGCAAACAGGGCCTCTGAGACAAATGGTCAGCCCATGTAAATCTAACCGCACCACCATCGTCCCATCTGGGCAAAGATCCAGCTATAACTTAATGGGTAAATCATGTTCCTGCAGAGCCACAGCAGTGTAATACTTTCATTTCTGGATGGAACTCTTTTGTATCACTATTAAAAGTGTAAAGCTTTGCCCTGACCAAAATACAACACCATGCTGATACATTGGGAAATACTCTCAGGTTCCAGGCTGTCACATTACAATGTGACCTGACAAAGTACATGCCTGAGTGATCCCTGCTGGATATGCACGCTCAAGTTCAAACCATAGCCAGCACTTGACTGGAACATTTAGAAATGTGTCATGGGTAAGTGGGTAAAGCTATAAAGCTTCCAAAAATGCACCAAGCAAAGCCACCAAAAACGCTTCTGTACAAGACACTAAATCTAAACATTTATTTCATTAATTTATATGAAATTAAACTGAACTGAATGCCATTAAATTCATGCAAATGTCACAAAATCTGTTTTAAATAATTTGTCTTGATTTTCAAACACTAAGCGCGGTTCATTACAAAATGAATTAAAGCCTTTAAGAGTTTAATGGCCAGCAGTCACTCTGTTAAAAACCATTATAAAATGGATAGTTCCAGTTTTACGATCTGACTGAGCCATATCTAAATATATTGCAATATACTCAATATTAGCAGCCCTACGACTACCTTCCATCTGTGTAGGGTTGCAAAGTATATCGTCTGTACATCATTATCACAATATTGGTCACTGCAACAATGATAGTGCAGAAGGCCATATACAAATGAGCCTCTAACCAATCACAGAACTTCTTAGAACTTCCATGTTAAGGGGTGGGGATACATTGTTGCAGACTAAATAAGGAGATATATGTAAATATTTTAGTTTTGTCACATCACAAATCTATGATTTTAAAGCTTAGTTTCTATATATGGACATTGTAGGTGAAGGCAGCACTGCTTTAAAAATGCTCACATTCTTCAGGCCTTTTTATTACAGAAACTTTGTTAGTAAAGGTTCTTTTTGGTCACATTCCTCAGATCGTTCCTGAATTTTTATAGTGTGGCCGGGGGGCATAATCCTGTTTAGTTAAGTGGTACCTGTCAAAGTAACATTCACCCAACATTTCCCAGCAGAACATTGTCCAGAGCATCACACTGACTCCGGCAACTTGCCTTCTACCCATAATGTGCAATCACCGTTACAGAAAAGCGATGCACACTCACCCGGCCATCCACTTCATGTAAAAAAAAAAAAAAAGAGATACATCAGCCCAGGCCACCTTCTTCCATGCTCCATGTTCACATGTCCATTGTTGGCAGACCTGTCTTTGGTTATAAGGCCACATACACAGCAAGTTGTGGAGCACTGTGTTTGCGTGACACCTTTCCATCATACTTATTAAATCTTTCGGCAATTTGGGCTAAAGCAGATGATCGTTGAGATTGCACTACACAGACTAGAACTAGATTCCCATGTACAGCAAGGCCAACACTTCATTGTTGTCACTGTTGTCCTTTCTTTGATCATTTTGGTGTGTACTAGATAATGCATACCTGGAACACCCCACAAGACCTGCCGCCATCATAATTTGGCCCCTGTCAAAGTAGCTCAGATCCTTATATTCACCCATTTTCAAGATCTGACTGTTCACTTGCTGTCTAATATATCCCAATATATTAGGAAGATTCAGTTCTTCTGTGGTAAAGGGTATGATGTCACTTACAGGAATTACTGGAAATTAGCAATAGAATGAGAATAATAGAATAATAAGAATTAAAGGAGTAAAATCTACATATAAAGAATTTTTTACATTATTGCTTATTATGTAACAAACAATGAAAACTCCATAATATAGCTGCTATACCTGATGCACAACAGTAAGTGTTTGTTCTTCAGCGGTTCAGGGTTGCTTGGCAACAGTATTATTCTAAACGTACTACATTTCTTGGTAGAGGAATTGTTTATTGCAAATATTATTCAGAACTATTTACTGAGCAGCGCATTGTTTATTTTTTGCATCTTATAAATGCAAAAGGCAACTTGAGGCCATCAGTGATTTTATCCCCTTCATGTTGCTTAACAGCCTTAGTCATGATAAAACCATGGTTACGCACCTCCTTTCATCTCTTATTGCTTTTATATTACATCATTGGGAAACTATGATGCAACCAATTAGCACAGACCAACTGCTTAATCCCCTCAACACAGGATCATCCAAAAGGTCTTCGGATTTCTTGCCTGGCTGTAATTTGGATAATTTTCCAAATCCAAGTCCTTTAATATGTACAAGTCTTGGTTTTCCCCATTCAGTTCCTCTTTAGGGACCTGTGGTCATTTCAAACTCAGACAGATAAGGTCTTCTCATGCTCTTTATGCAGATTACGTATTGTACTCTATATGGGTGGGTTATTCATGCTGGACCTCAGCAGGCGAACAAAATTAAATGTAATGTCTACTGAGCAAACCACAGGGCCATTTTGTCAGAACACAAGAATCTGTATCTCCACTTATCTAATTAGCCCATATGTGGGAAGTGGATTTTGAGGAGTCCAGACCAAATGAGAGTGGAAGCCATGGAGCAAAGTACAGATTAATAAATTCCATGCACTGCATTTTATTCTGTTGTTAAACGACATTTCATGTTCAAACACCTAACATAGCATAAAAGAGAAAACAGATGTGTCAAAGGTTATGCTGGCTTCCTCCCTGAAAATCCTCTTAGCAGATGTTATTTCATTCCACAAAAGACTGACAGCACTGAAATGAAATAAATATGTTTGTGTGGGCTTCTTTTACTGTACTGAGTTTTCACCACATATTCCACAACAAAAACAAAGAAAAAGAAGAAAATAAAACTAATTTCATCAAACTGATGTCCTACAATAACTGCCCTACCCAAAGCTTCTCGGTATAATCATTACCCTACATCACCAACCCTTCCAAATACTGCTAGTAGCCAAGTTCACATTTCATAATATTTTTGCAAAGGTTTTCTAGCTGAGGAGAGATTTTTTTTACAGAATATATTTAACTTTCAAGGATCACTGTTTGGGATTTCCACAGCTAGAGTCTGTCATTGAAAATTAAAAGCCACAGCTGGTTCACGTGGTAACCTACTTATGTTCCAGCCTCCTTGTGCTTCTAAAAGAGTTCAACTTATTTAGCAGACTGGCAGAAAGCAGAAACTATAAATTACCAATGAAAAATTTTATTTTTTACCATTTGTTATTTGGTAAAGTTAATTTTACATTTCCTATTCTTATTTAAGCCCATCACATTAACACCAACCATAAGGTCACAAGTATTTGACTCTCAACATCTACGTAACATTTGCGAGAAAATTTTTTGCCAAGATTCTGTAAAAACAAGCAATAAATCACATTTGCACCAAGGAGATATCCACTTACTGAGAGGGTTTTACACCACCAAGTGAAGTGCTTCTTAGAAAGAATTTAGCCCTCGACTAAATGCATTTTCACACAGGGGCTAGAACTGAGAGTGAATTCTTAAGATGACCTGTGAACACAAGATAAAAGTCAAGATTTCTACACACTTTAATGTATATGCAAACAAAATGCACACAACAGCGACAGACCTCAATCAAAACCATCAGGCAGTCTCCTTTTGATCAAAACATACTGTTTTGATGACTTTTGACAGACCATGCAGGAGTCCGAATAGACATCATTGTGAGCTAGACCAAACCAGCAAGAAGTCACGATACATTTCTGGAAGTTTTATTGTTATGTTATGTTTATTCAGTGTTATTTAAATCACAGGGAAGGACAAAATGCCCCCTTCCACACTTTTCTCCAATTCCACCCAACTAGCTAGAGTTACATCATCACACAATACCACCAACACTGGGAGCATGAAGGCTGGGACATGCTTCCTCCATATCACATAAAGCCAGCAATCATCAAGCATCTAGTTTTATAGCAAGTGAGGATGTATTGTATTGAATTATAGGTGTGAGGTGCTGTGATAACCATGTTAACTTGTGGCCAGTGCAGTGTATTAACTGGGTTACAACAATCTTATGGCTGTTGGATTAGGACTAGGGTACAATAATACAGGCATATAATTTTGCGTGATGGAAATACAGCAAATGTTTGATAAAATAACCCCTTTCTAGCCGACCCATTCGAATTTTATGAAGAATAAAAACACGTCTTGGGGAAAAAAATCACCATTTTAAATCTAAAAGCTAAAAATGTTAAAAAGTCTAACTTAAGCGAAACACTTTCACTACATCATTAAAGGAGGAAGATGGTTGATGAACTGAGGTTTTTAAAACCTGACTAATTTTTTTATAATAGTTTTATCTGTTATAAATGACAAGGACACAATGATCTCAGTAACCTTGCTATCTACATATATAAACAGATTAACAACAACAACAACAAGATTTGACTTATTTCAGACCAATGTGAGGATGCATTTATCATGGTCTGGAAGCAGAACTTAGAGGACACCATGCTAAAAGACTTACATCTCTCACATCTCATTTTAATCTGAAGGTAATAAACAGTTAAATGCAAGTCACGTTTCTTTAATCCAGCTAGATTTAGTCCCAATTTCAGCATTTTCTTTTAATGTTTTTTTTTGTATCAGCATTAGCAGATATGTACATAAAACAAATATTGCATGTTGGCACTGGGTTACAAATCCTACATAGATTTAACACCCAAAAAAATAGACAACACAAAGAGAGAAGCCAGTATATGACTGAAGTCCCTGAAAAGGAAAAGGAGGTTGTTCCCTACTGCAGAGATCATCATATTTGACACATACTTTACTTCCTAATATATACATATATAAAATGAAAACAATAAAAGTTAATTAGCATTTTCAAAAACAAAGGGCACCGGAGTGTAAATAAGTGATGCGTCTCTTTGTTTTTTTAACATTGACTGAAATTTATCATAACATTTATGGCCAGCACTACCTGTGACAGAACGAAGCACAGTTTCTGTTGTAAATATCGTCTACTGATAATGTTGAAGTGAAAATGAAAACATTAACATTTAGGTATATTTACAGCCATTCCATATGTTTGTTGATTTAACATATTGCGACACCACTGTTGTATTAAATTTAATAGCTATACTTTCATACAAAATACATAACTATTAAACTGCTTGTAGTTATGCATTTTAAAGAAAACAACACTGATGTGTAGACAAGCACGGTTTGACAGAAGGTAAGTCTGGGTAAAGCCAGTGCTTGCCAGGCTTTTACTAGTTCTGTAATCATGAGACCTGAGAATATCTGCCCCACTAACCAGAAGTGTCTGCCCTTTATTTTTTGCATCCACAGATTCCTGGATTGATTGCTTCAAAGCAGAAAAACAAAAGCCTCTTTACAGTCATTACAGACAAAGTCAGAAGCAGAGCCAGAAGGATCAGACACTAAACAAAGTGGGCCATTACAGAGAAATTTTACCAGTGGAAACAATGGACAGACATTGCTGCAATACTTTAAAACTTATGAATTGTGGACACTTCCATCAGCTGGGTTGAGGGAAATATCTAAATCTAAATTGAAGACAGACGATCCTCTAGTTCTCTAGATCCTCTGCTTATTGACTGTGCTTTGTGTTTTTGACTTAAATTTTCAGGAATCTCAAGACAAAGGACTGATCAGTTCATGTCAGTACAAACAACAATAAGCTAAAGGTACCTTAGAAACCAAGACCAATAAATCTGTCATTTTTGCTGCTTAACTCCTGTACTTAATAGTCGCAGAAGATGACAAAGAAATAGTTTATTGCGATTTTTTTTGACAGATACCTGTCAGCTAGGAACAGATGTTACTCACGCCTCCTTTGTGCTTAAATAAATAGCTACTTAAAGCTCTAATGAAGGGCCATCAAGTATTTTCCCGCTCAATATGTTTGCTGCACAACGGGATGAGAAAATATACGCACTGTCTCTTTAAATCCTTGTTCTTGCTGGAGGCTACCCATCCCCCATTTCCCTCAGTGCCCCCCCATGCTCCCCCCCTCTCCCTCCCTCCCTCCCTCCCTCCCTCTCTCTCTCGATCCCCTCCCCCTCTATCTAACCTTACACCACGGGATCTCTCCATGACAGAAAATGCAAACAAATAAAATGTATATGGCTGGAAATTAGCCAAGAGGTGATGTGCACTCCCATTGCTTGGCTTTGGAAAGGTACTAGGCTAAACGGTGTCCGTTTGAGCACAGGAAAAGAGAAATTTTGCATCCTCAGTGCCACCCTCCCCCCACTCCCCTCGACCATGTGGCCAAGCCTTTGGAGAAAAGAGGAGGGAGGGGAGCAAAGCTTACACAAACATATAGACACATGACACAGTCACTGATTCAGCTGCTATATCAGGCACACAACGCGTTTATGACATCACGCCGCCAACACCAAGCCATCCTCTTTCACCATCATTTCATTTCACGCACAGCAAACGCGCATTTCAGACAACATGCATACACCCACGCTTGTATGTAATATGGACACATTCACATAAGTGTGGGGAAGCTAGGCCAACCCTTAAGTCCACTGTAACCACCTCTCGCTGGCACATAAATACACAAGACAGGCTTCATGTGGACGATAAGACAAGTATAGCAAATGAGACATTTTCCCTATACATTATATGTCAATTTTTCTTCTGATACAAATACTGAAAAAAAAAAAAAACAGTGCTTGAACCATTTGGGGGAAAATAGGCAATTGCAGTTTCTGGCCAACACTGTGATTTAAATTTAAATTGAGGTTATTTTCCATAAATTAAAGCCCAAGCATGTGAGAGGTATTTCACTGATCAAGACAAATGGCAGATTCACTTCTTGGCTTCGAAGGCTGAACGTAGTATCTTTACTTCTTGTTGTATTGTCCTACACGCATCATGGGGGTGTTTTTTTGCTTTTTATTGGTCCAACTCATCAACAGGAGGTCCCTGAATAAGGCTTGCTATTGACATAGTAGGGCTTTCTAAAACAAAAAACACAACAAAAAAAATAGAAAAACAAACACACACTTTTGCCAATGTAATTATAAAAACTGACTGACCCTTCCACCCTACGTGCCACATTAAAAATACTATTACATACTAAGCATCATTTTTTTCAACATCTCAAATCATGTACTACATTTATCAACCCGAAAGATGCTTTCTAAGGAAACGTGCAGTTGTTCAGTGTTAAGTACAGGATGCTCAAAAAAAAGCACCCTGAGATATGTAATTTATCACACCACCCATAGTCATATTACTCAGCAATAACTAGAAAACTACTGGGATTCACATCTACTGATGAATTAGAATGGATTCCCATGTTCTAAAATACCCAAATCCCAACACAACGCAACTGAAACGTTTGACCCTTTGTGCTGATTTGGCCTTCACCAGTGCAACACTGCACTCTTATTTCGTCAAGTGGATTTGGACAAAACCAACGATGGCATGCCGTTTTCACTTGTATAGTGAAAATGTATCCTTCTGGTGCAAAAAAAACACAAATGTGTGTATTGTCAGACACCTTATACACACATACACACTCAAGATGGCTGGGCAGTCCAAGTCCCAGTCTGATGCTATGCCATTGTTGGAAATTTAAGGCCAAACTGAGTCTTTAATTTGGGCATAGGAAGAAAGAGAAACCAACACGCTGACATAACCGGCCCGCAATAAAGGTAGAATCACAATCAGACAGGAGGACCAGAGAAAGAGGCCTCCTTTGTTTCCTTCCAGGGACGAAGTCATATTTAAAAGGCATACAGCCCTCCTTGCCTTTCAGCACCAGCCCCCTCCTCCTGCTGCCTTGGAATGCATTCAGCAAAGCCCATTACACAATACAGGCAGCAGCCAAAACATCAAGTTTTATGGGCCCCTCATAGCATTGCAAAACCATTTACAATTCCAGCACCAATGATCTGAGAATGAGTGAGGACACAGCAATGGGATTTGCTGTCATCGTCCCAACAGTTGCCCTGTTGCTCTGGTCTCACTGCCCTGCTTTAGAAAACCAACAGCGTACACTTGATACAGACAAGTCACAAGTGAGGAACTTGGATTTGGAGCATGAGAAATATTAAAGAAAGAAGCTGTGTGTTTAGGTAGAATACCAGCCAAAATGCTGTGTTATGGCTGTAGTTGGAACGCAGAAATTGTGACACAAACACATGCTCAAAGATCGTCTGTGACTGGTCAGAGCACACAAAATAATATCCACTGATTGGTTAAAAGCATATGACCTCTTCAATATCAGTATTGTGAACAGTGGAATCAACTGTGCAGCCGTAATCTTCTGAACAGTGTCAAGCACCTAACCCAAAAACCTGGCAAGGTACAATAATTGTTGGCATGGTGCTGGTGATATAAGGCAGTGGTGGCCTAGTGGTTAGGACGCTGCCTTTGGCACCTGAAGGTCCCAGGTTCGAAGCCCTGGCCTGGGCACTACTGAGGTACCCTTGAGCAAGGTACTGTCCCACTACACTGCTTCCCAGGTGCTGTTGGTAGCTGCCCAGTGCTCCAGGTGTGCAGGTGTGGTGAGATAAATACAGAGGTCACATTTCGTTGTGGTGCTTGAGTGTGTTCACAATGACAGAGTCACTTTCATATGAAAAGGTGAAGATGTAAACCCTGTTTCAGTCTTTGATCAACTCTTTAATCTGCTGTAGATAATGCAGCACTACAGGATCAAGAGCAGGAAACATTTTAGCATGTGGTCATTGCCATTACTATATTCTAGACAGTGGCTCAATTCCCAACAATACACTCAGTCCATGATTCAAATCAACCCATGATACTGAGCACACAATTCATATTCAACACAATTTACTACTGAATCTAGAGCTGAAAGACAGAGGGAGGGTGATGTATGACATGACATGGTATGTGCTGGACTGGGCTGTTGATTGGTGCTGTTTGAACACTATAAACAATGCAGTTAAATCACATATCATAATTAATAGAATGTGTATTCTCCATAATGGATTGTCTCTTGCTTGTGATGTATGGTTACACTGAAATTGCAAAATGATGTCAATGCAACATATGATGGGTGACATGGCAAAAACATCACTACACAATTTTTACGCTGTACAATGTCGAGGTATTTTTTTATACCTGATGAGCTGGAACAGACAAAAAAAAAGAGGCACAACATTTTTTAAAATATTTAATAAAAATAAACCGTAAGTACAAATTATTTTATTTAGTATATATTCACAAAATCCAGTTCAACAGGACAAATTACATCCCGTGATCTTGAAGTACTGACGATATGCTCAGAAAACTATATTAAGAGAGGAATGTTGATTATTTTGCCCAGGCCTAGTGCAACATCAGCATCCTTGCGATGCAAACAATCCAGCGGCAGAGAGAAAGCCCCTTAGCTCACCATAACTCTCCCAAAGCAAGAGCTTGCTCTAAAAATCTGTGTGAGAAAATTCATCAGATACATCAGATGTACTAAAAAATCTTGTTTATAATCAGCACCAGTGTGCTCGTGTATGTTTTCTATGCCCACTGGCATGATCCTCTCAGGATTACAAGCATGACACTGCAACAAAGTAGCTTCTGCAGTTAAGAACAATTCCAACAGAACCATATTACTGCATTCCCATGAGGCCTGGAAAGAAATCAGTGCCTTCCACTTGAAAGAAGGGGACAATATGAACACACAAAAAAGGCTTACAGAGTATAATTACTGGGGATGCACTGATCCGATACTGGCTCAAACAGCTAGATGGGTTTCTACAACAATGGACCGAACTATGGGGACGTTTTCTTTTAAACCAAGTTGCTGGTGCATGATTACTGTTCTAATAAAAATTATGAAGTTTACAGGTTTATATGTATGTGTTACATTTTGTAAGATCGGTACTCAGAATCAACCCACACCCAAAGACCAGGTATCGGATCAGTACTCAGTATCTACTCACACCCAAAGCCCAGGTATCAGATCAGTACTCAGTATCTACTAACACCCAAAGCCCAGGTATCGGATCAGTACTCAGTATTAGCCCACACCCAAAGCCCAGGTATTGGATCAGTACTCAGTATCAGCCCACACCCAAAGCCCAGGTATCGGATCGGTACTCAGTATCAGCCCACACCCAAAGCCCAGGTATTGGATCAGTACTCAGTATCAGCCCACACCCAAAGCCCAGGTATCGGATCAGTACTCAGTATCTACTCACACCCAAAGCCCAGGTATCGGATCAGTACTCAGTATTAGCCCACACCCAAAGCCCAGGTATCGGATCAGTACTCAGAATCGACCCACACCCAAACCCAGGTTTTGGGATCAGGATTGAAAAGGTCAGATCGGTGCATCCCTAATATTTTCAAATATGTTATGTGGGTTAATATAAATATGGTGGAACAGCTGTAAAAAAAAAAATACAGGAGGAGCAAAAACAACCTAAAAACACCCTTTTTACTAGTAAAACTGACATCAGCATCAACTGTCCAGAGACTCTCACTGAGGCAACAACGCACAAATGAGCACAGCCAGGCCACTTCCACCACACTCTGCTCGGGTGGGACAGTCCACGCTGGGTGGGTTCAGGAGCGAATGAAGAGCAAGCGTAGGCTAATTTTAATGGAGGGAGACAGATACTCATATGATCCCCCAAAAAAGCAGCGAGCCAGGCAGCCCTCCGTTGAAGAACCCCTCCCCCCAAAGTCACCCAAACAAGGAGGAAACTGCACAACAAAGCAGTGCGGAGCTTAAAAAAGGCAAATACACATGTCTCACTGCCATCAACCGATCGAACAGGCCCCGTTATCAGAATGCACGTGCTCTGGGAGATATGAAGGAAAAAAGACCGCCATGGCAGGCGTCTGGAAGCCCAAAAAAGCAACGGTAGCACGAGGGAGAATCCCCCTGGCATGCGCTGCTCGCGCGTGCACGTTCCACCGTGCCGTGAAACGGCGCGTGCATGCGAACACAACAGCCCCACGCTGCAGCTGCACACCGCGGCCGTGCCGCTCATCACTCCACTCACTCCCGCACTGCAATGATGGGATAATGGGGGTGATTGGAGGGGTGTGGGGGCAGCATTCGTACGTTTTCAGCAAAACAAAATCTTAATTAATGAATTAAAGAAATAACAGCAATAATAAAAAAACAACATTATTTACAGAATTAATAAAAACGATGGAAACTTAAAAGCAGCCCAGCCCACCTTCTCCTTTGTGCTCCCTACTCTCAAAAATGCCTGGCCACATGACCACGAATAGTAAAGCACCATCAGCAAAGAGGGGGCTTCATTCACATCAGAACCCAGCCCACACACACACACACCGTGCGCACCGAAATAAAGCACAGGCAGACAGAAAAAACAGAGATACACTCATATAAGCTTATCTACTGATCTGCGCCTCAATCAATCCACAGAGATCAAGTTGCCTTTATCCCTCTAATAAATCCCCGCTCCACCTTAAATGAAGCCAAAGCTTCGGTGCTGAACGCGCGGCGCTGGGATGCAACCGCTGCAGCATTTAAGGTGGACCGGGATTATTATTTTTTTTCGAAGAATTCCGAATAAGAAGGCACCTCGAGGGCAGAGATCGATCCCTCAATGTTATGAATCGACAGGGACCCTCCGGTGGGCCAGGCAGCGGCACGCGGTGGCCCGCGATGCACGCGCACGGTCAACAAAGCAGCGGCGCGGAGCCCCGCTCGTGCACGGAGCTCTCCGCATCGCCGCTAACGGCATCGTTTCGGCGAGGCACGTGCGGGCAAAGCGCAAGCGCTGCCGTCGCGAAACACTTTAAGTCCAGCCGCGGGCAGCGAGGGTCGTTAGCGGAGGAGAAAGGGGGAGGGGGAGGGAGATCAGCGAGGGGGAGCCAAAAAATAAACACACGCTTACCTGCACAGAAAGTTCCCCAAAGAAGTGCAAAAGTCAGCCAGGGAGCGATCATATTCCTCCGTTTAAGAACAAACGCACCGGATTTTCCCCCTTTTTAATCTCCCTTCCTTGGCGAACATTTAAAACGGTGGTCGGGGAGAGGAGAAAAAAACAACACACGCACGCGCGCGCACACACACATGCACCGAGCGAACTGGCCGACGGCCTCTGCTGTGCACGGAGCCCCGAATGCGCTCAGGAGTTTTCACAGAGCGACCCGATCCATCGGGGGGAAAGAGAGAAAAAAATAAAAGAGCAAGAGAAAACGGGGAAATAGTCAGTGTTCGACCGGAGCGAGAGAGCAAGTCGGTCCTGCGCAGCGAGGAGAGAAGCACCCTGTGTCTCTGTCTCTTCTCCGCCTTCACCGTCGCTCTGCCTGTGTGAGTGTGTGTGACTGAAGCTCTGCTGAGGCCCCGGTCGGTCCCACACCGACATGCGCGCGCGCACACACACAAACACACTAAAGACAGTCCAAAATGGCTCCTGATGGTGGGGGAGTGGGGGGAGGACCCGGATGTTGCACTACAAAGGGAGGAATGCAGGGAGGGAGGCGAGGCAGGGGGAGAGGGAGAACACACGCACACACACAAACACAGAGATAGAGCTTAAAAAACACAGACCATAAACAATACAGCAAATTAAAAGGGGGAAAATAATAATAATGTTGTTATTGCTTTTATTATTATCATTATCAGTATAATAATAATACTTATTATTATTATTATTATTATTATTTATCATATTTTATCCCTTTTTTGTTGTTCTTGTTGTGTTACAGTACCTTTAATGTTGCTGGTGTATTTATCATTAATGCTCATTGCATAATCAATGTGTTTGTGACAATAACAATAATAATAACAACAATAAAGACACTAATAATGTTTTATTGTATCTTTTATTTTTATGTAAATACTGTGTACCAGGTTAGTCACCCTAGGATGAAAAACATCTCTTTTATAATTAGCAACAACACTGTGTTTGATTTACATTTTCCAACTGATTACACACATTTTCTCTGTTCTCTCTCACACTGTTCTCACACCATCAGAGAAAACACACACTTTTCACACACACTGAAACAATCCAGCTGTAATCACAAACACACTGCTGCAAAACACCACACACAGCAAACACCGAATAAACACTTTCCTCTTTTTTACCAGCTACAGTGTGATCACCCATACATATGAATCACTGACAAAAAACAAACAAACAACAAAGTCATTTGCTCAAAGGCTGCTTTCTCCTCTGGATTTATTCTCTCCAGCCAAACAGATGTGAAGTATTACCCAGAATGATGGACTCATCTCTGCCATGACTCCTGAGCAGGGCCTTGAGAAGCTGTGAGGAGCTAAAACCAATCCTTCAGCAGAACTGAGGAAAAGGGACTACCAGGGAAGGAATGGTGTATGGTTTGTGGATTTTTGCACAGAGAACAGATTACTCTGTGTATGTACTCGGTCACAGTGTGAGGCCAAAGGGGACATACAAATAAACAAGTGGCCACAAAAAAAAGGGGGGGGGTATTGTAAGGACCACAGACAAGTTTGCATAGTAATCCACAATAACAGTTGTGGGTACGTGAGCTATAAAGACATAGAGTGCCTCTCTGTACACTGCTATCCTGTATCCTGTATGTGGTGTAAAATCTCACTGTTCAGTTCCACACAACATTAAGGCCCACTAATTTATCACTGCTTGTTGGCAAGCCCCATTGGGCCATGTTAGATGGTATTTAATAGTCAAGTAGTTATATTCATTATTCAAAAAATGTACTGTCTGTAGCACTGAAACATAATTTACATTCCGAATTCTGGATTATATTGTCTGAAAAAAACATTTCCATGTCTTGTAAAACCGACCAATTTCTTTTTTACTTTTGACTTTTTACTGTTTGCATTATTATTACTAATATTTTATTCATTTTCCAGAAAGTGGCTTGAACATCTTTAAATTATTACTATATGTGGTGGGCTAGTGGTTAGGACACTGCCTTTGGGATCTGAAGGTCGCAGGTTCGAGTTCCGGCCTACTGAGGTACCCTTGAGTAAGGTACCGTCCCGCTACACTGCTCCCCGGGTGCTGTTGGTAGCTGCCTGCTGCTCCACGTGTGCACGTGTGATGGGTTAAATGCAGAGGTCATATTTCGTTGCGGTGCTTGAGTGTGTTCACAATGACAAAGAGTCACTTTCCTTCCTTTCCAAATTAGGCATGGTCCTGGCGATCCTGTATGGACCTATTACCCTCCTGGTATTAGATTCGCGGCCCATATGATGGTGTTCATGGCCCAACAGTGGGCCACAGCCCAGTGTATTAGATCAATGTATGTGCAATATAAAAATGATAACAAATGTACAGTATTGTCACCTATGTTAAGGTGACGAACATGAAATTATCAGGTGGCTGGAGTGAAAATAGAGCCAAAATATTGTGTGAACATGTGTATGTCCTCAGTTTTATGCTGCTTAAAACATTCACATTTTAACTACATATCGTCACACAAAGTCATATTTCTCCAACCAGCTCACGCCTGACACAAACTTCACTGTCTGCACTCTACTACTCATGATTCTTAGAAAAAGTGTGGCATCAGAGAAGTGCAAAAGACCGCATTTCTTGCAGCAGACGATGTACAAATGTTCAATGATCAAAATAATCAAATAATTTGCATTGCCACATATCAATGACCAAATAAGGTGTTTTTGTACAAAGAAGCAGGATTATTATAGCATTGGTGGTAAGTTATTGTAGCAAGCAACAATGAGGCAAATTTAAACCAAGCAGTGCTTTAGAGGAACAGTAATGTCACAGTCCATCAACCAAGACATGTTTTACTCCACATTTTGTGTCTTTAGTTTAGAACTGGAGCTATGAGGCTAATGTTGCTTACAAACACTAGAAATCAGTAGTCACCAAAATAGCCCAAATTGTTTTCTGAAAAACACTAATAAAACTTCCAAGTCCAACAAAAAAATCAGATTTGATGCCAGCATTAGGCTCAAAAAAGTTGTCCTGTCTTAATTATTTATAGGTGTGTTTTGGGCTTAGTATGCAATAAACATCAGAATGGCATGTCACCTAACCTTTAATAGTCAGGGGAACATGAGTTATGGCATTATATAATAATGGCGTATTAACTGGTCAGACCAGATCAGTTCTCGATGAGGAAAACGACCTGCTTGTGTGAAAAAACAGCAATGCACCAACAGTGCACCCAGCCAGGCCAAGTACCACTCCTACAAGCAGAAAATGCACACAATCATGTGTAATTTTGAAAACCTTCATGCATTGCATGAAATAGAGGTGGTGTGCGGGTATTAAACTAGCAAAAACACATTGGGTTGCACTTTCCTCCAGTTCAAAATAGGGCCCTTAGTTTTGTGTGAAATGACTGCATGTAATTGTGGAGGTTAATTTAATATTGTAGGTTTACAGAAAATATTGCGTCCTAAATTACGTAGATAAGTCTGCATCACCATAATTAAGAACTGGATGTAGTTTGAGCAGGTTGTAGGAAGTTTAAGTGATGTATTTTTAGGTAAATGCTGTGGGCTATTTGTGTATTGAGTTCTACTGTTTGTTAGTGATGTTAGACTTGAGGCTGCACTTCCAGACTAAAGAAGTAACATTGGGCAATAAAAGGTCTTTGCTGCAGGGCAACATCTGGGGCAAATAGAAAACTGTGTAAATTAGATTTTTTTTTTGCCAAGCTACTTCTTTAAATTTGAGCAGATCAGGAGCTGAACTATAGAATTCAGCATGTTACACCTGTGCGGTGGAGCATTCTCAGATTGAACCTCGTAGGGAAAAACCTCAGTTTTCTTGTTGTCTAAAGCTGCTCCTCACTCACGTTCACTCTGCAGCACTCACACACTCTGACAAAAAGGCAGTGCTCCCAATGTCTTCTCAGGAGGTTGACTAGATATGTCATCAAGCAAAACAGCAAAGAATAACTGTCTGCAAATTTTTCCTGTGTGTAAAAGTTGGTTAGTAATTTAGTGACTTGAGATTTCTTTGTGTAGTCTGAGAATTTGATAAAAGACGTGAGAGTTAATGAAAAATACTCCAATACGATGACGTCAATGTGTGTGTTGACACCGTTCTATCATAGTCAGCATTAACATTTTGTGCTAAAGCAGTTTTGTCTGACCACATGTGCTATCCTTTGCTCCCCACATGCATCAGTGAGCCTTAGTCATTGATGACCCTGTTGCTAGTTCAATGGTTGGCCTTGCTTGGATCACTGTAGGTAGAAATTCACCACTGCGTACCTGGAACACTCTATAAGACCTACCATTTGGAGATGCTCTGACTCAGTCTTCTAGCCATCACAGTAAGGCCCTTGTCAAAATGTCTCAGATCCTTACACTTGCCCATTTTTCCTGCTTCCAGCACATCAACTTCCAGAACTGACTGTTCACTTGCTGCCTAATATATCCCACCCTCCTGACAGGTACAAGTGTTTTCATTTCAAATGTCAGTGGTTTCAATGTTGCAGCTGATCAGTGTATAGCCTCTATGGCTAACACAGCTGTGCCCATAAAGCAATAGAATAATGCAGGTAATAACACAAGAGGTGTTATATAAGAAAAAAAAACTGATGCTAACATGACGAAAAGCTTGTTGTCTGACTTTAAAATGTGCCTTAGCATATTGTGATTGCTTTCTGCAAAGGGCAGCTTCTGCAGAGAGGTTTAATGTAATGAATGTTGATTTAAGAATAACCCCAACATATGGCACCAGTGTAACCAATACTCCGCAGTTATTTTCACTACCAAGACATAAAAGCAAATGCTTCTTTTTCATGCTTCTTTTTCATCAGCCATTGGCCTGCAGAGGCCTGAAAAACAAGTGAGTGAGTTTATGGGAGTATAAACGTTCACTGCTTTAATGGCATATGGAGATGGTTTCTTATCAGAGCATCTGAGCTATGCCAAATAAATCCACATTAGTGCAATCTCTCGAGTTGTGCCGTCCCAAGCAGGGTCTGGCTAGGCTGAGCCGGCTCCAAGTGTGCCTGGCTATTTCTCACAGTGACAGCAGCAACATTAGAGTAACTGAGAGCAGCCGCTTTTCAAAGCGAGCACTGCCTCGCTAAGACTGAGCAATGAGCGGCTCATGTGCCTGCTCCGAAAAATCTGTTAAGTAGGTCTGCCAAGGAGCACTTAGCCAAATAAAAAATATGACAACCTGGGTAGAACCATTAAACAGCCGACATGATTCAACACAAAGCTAACAGTCGTACTGACATATTTTTTGGCTTCAGTTCCAGTCTCAGTCTCTTCGAGAAAGAGAAAAGTGGAGGCATTGATCGCAGGTCCTCGGAGCTGAGCGCCGGCTGGAGGTTTGGTAATCACTGAAGACTGTACAACATCCTCCCCGTAAATCTACGACTCGGCTGAGCAGAGCGAGAGGTGAATTGGTGTGCACTTTACTGCACAGCATGTACTGCAGGCTTTGTGATATTAGGAACAGCGTGGCCTTCCAAGCCGATTTCACATGCGCATCTGTACATTTCCTGCTGCTGTTGTAGCACTGCTCCAATAGAGTGTAGTTTCATTAAGTCACAGTGGGCTCGTGAAAGATGTATTTTGTCATATGATGGAAGAAAAAGGTCATATCCATGAAAGTCGTTTGTACAGTTGTCTGGGTTTTAAGATAGACTGGAATTCGAAATTACAAAAAAAATGTCTTGAGTCAGGAAGTGATTGTGATTTTCTCATGAATTATTCTGGTGCATGTCCCTAGTGCTGTAATTGAGTTTCTTTAATGATAAATTGAATTTTACATATTACAAAAGACTAAAATAAAGTTAATCTGAAATCAAAAACTGACCTAAACTAAAAGAAATTATTATTAAGTATTAGGGTTAAATACACCTGTACATTTAGTCAAAATGTGTACCAACTTTTCCTCTGTTGCATGTATTTCATGACATCTGTTATTGTCCAAAGTGACTTTAATCATGGTATAGAGGTAGGGGGATGTTGCCTTAGGTAAGTATTTGTTGCTCAGGCAGCAGGGTAGCCTGCTATCCTACACCAACCCCCACATCACGACAAAGCCAAACATATACCACTGGGCAATTTAATGTAGGATATATAAATTACACTCCATGTGCAAAGTACAGACATGTTATGTATATGTTGTAATGTACAAATATCAAAGGCACCTGTACTAGCATATAGTGAGTGGTTCATCACTCAGGCTACCAGGGTAAAAACACTATGCTACATCCCTAATAACCCTTGGCCAAGACTCCTAATGTTACATTAGCACTGTAACATGATAAAAAGTCTAAATTGCAGAAGCATCTGTGAAATGCCATAAAGCAAAAGCTATTGATTCCAGTGATTAACCCAGATGTGTTCAATTTTTGGCTCAGCAAAGTAAATCTTTTAGTGCTGACAACAGAAACTCTACTACTGTGTACTAGAACTATGTTTACAGACAGTGAGTCATGAACAATAAGGTAGTGGAAAGTGATTACAAGATTTTTTGTTGTGCTAGCTCAATATTCTCAAGAGAGTAGTAAGTTAATGCACCTCATCATATTGTCATATTAAAATTGACTTATCACATATCATATGAAGGACAAATGACCATTAAAACATCTTTTGATTATATCACCATAAGTGACATTTCACAACCCATCACACCTATCAGCAAACAAAAATGCTCAGTTAGAGACCCTCCCTGATACACTGACACACTTCTCTCTCTTTGTTGCATCAAATGTATGTAACTAACTGAAATTCTCGACTTCTTCATATTGCTTTACTGGTTTTACTGACCCTCTATGCATTGCCTTTTTCACAGACATGCTTTCCTTTGTGTGTGCATCCTGTTTTATACTCCTTGGTTAACCATCTAGCGTCATTTTTGCTGTCTGTGTGTCATGATGCAGAACGTGATTCTATGACTGCTGGGTAGTACAGTAACAACATAACTAAATTACACAGATTTACCTTAAAGCATTGCTTTTTTAAGCAGGACATAATCATATTAAGCTGAATGCAGGAATAATACTTACATAACATCCATCCATCTTCTAAGCTGCTTATCCTAGTCATGGTCGCAGGACCCTATCCCAGCTCTCATGAGGTGAAAGGCAGAGAAATACCCTGGACAGGGACAATATAGCATTTCTAGATCACCTGACATACGTTTTTGGAAACTGGCTGGACATGCAGGCTCCACAGAAAGGATCTTATTGAATCCTATGTGGGAACTGAACCAAGGTTATGGATAAAAGGGCACAAACATGCCCTTATATAACATTTTCAGGTAAATGTAACATTTCAGTTTTAAGTGCACTTGGAAACTTCTTGTGGTTTGGAAGGAAAACATGGCATGAGTCCAATTCACAGTGACAGAATAAGAATAAATCATGCATAGCTTTTCAAAAATTCCAGAATATTTCATTGAAATTACTGAAACATTTCACACCTCTCCCCAGCGCCTGCCCCTGTGTGTCAGGCTCGATCGAAACAAGTCCCCATTGCCTCTCTCTTTTTCCACCTCAGTAAAACTTGTGTGGTGGGAAATGACTTGGACGCCACCCAACTTAATGGAATCTTGACTCTTAAAATGTCTTGAAAGCCATGCGAAAACAGGTGCTGCGGTTACTATGGCAACCCAAGCCCAAAAGTTAATCCTTATGCCTCCCCGCAAATAATAAAAATGCAACATATGTTTCCCAATTAACGCACATTGCCATATTCACAATTGGCACATTCAAGGAATTTGTGATTCAACCACTTGCAGTTAAAAAGAACCCTGTGACTAAATACACAAATTTAGCCTCTAAAGCCTGGGAGACATTATTTTAACATTCATTTTTGCCTGAAATCCTCTTTGTGCTTGTGAATATTAATGTAATTAGGCTGGGTCAGAATGAACTAAAAAACAGATTTGGGGGCAAAGTTAAGATTAGGGTTTAGGATAAAGATTGTGTTTTAAGTCAGTTTAAGTCGGTAAACCTTACAGTCTATAAATAAGTGTATGTGCACGTTAGGTGTAATTTGCACATGTATTCCGCCAAACAATCCTGCTGTTGCTGTTGACTAAGTACTGCAATAATGTACAGTGCATTAACCTTAGAACTAACTACATGTTGCATATAACTATACATACTACATACTACTCCAGCTGCAGAAGGCACTTTCATTATATAGATTCTAAAGAGGTGGGTAATATGACAATAGTTTAGTGTTATGTTGATAAATAATGCCACATAACACGCATTTCTTTCAGTACACAACAACTGCATGGATCACGAAGACAACTTTAGACCAGTTATAGAGAGCCTGTAAACAATACCTACCAGTGTAACTACATAGTAAATATTCCCTGATATCAGCTAATTATGAAAGAATAATAGAAATTATTGTGAAAATTACTTCAAACACTGTAATGTTAAATTTTTTGTAATATCGCTCATCCAATAACACAGTTTGATATGAACTCCAATAGTAAGTTTAGATTGGTAAGAGTTTCACTATTATTTCTATTATTGCATAATGTATCACTAGGCCAACTTCAGAGGGCAGTATTCCACTTTTCATGTAAATGAGCAGTTGCTGGGAAGTATCTGTTAGGTAAGTGGTTTCACAATAGACTCTTTGCATCATAATCAATTGTGTCTCAGTTATTGGGACTTTTGATCTCTGCTTATCCGTTTTAAGACTATAGAAAGCTTAAATATATATAAATATATAATGTATGTATGCATTTGACTGATTTATTCCACTTTTGCATATTTGTCACACTTGTTTCAGATCTTCACACATAATTAATTCAAGAGAAGGATAACCTGAGTAAACACATAAAACAGTTTTAAATAATTTCATTTATTGGAGAAAAATAACAAAATTTAGCTTAGTCAGATTAAAATTCCCAGGCGTGATTGATGCCAGCTCTGTTAAATCTGAACTAAAAGCTAAAAGGTTTCAACAAGAAGCACACTATATTGTGATGAAAAGAATTTCCAGACAAGATGAGAAGGAGATTAATATATCAGTCTGGAAAGGGTTACAAAGCCATTTATAAGGCTCTAGAATTCCAGTGTACCACACTAAGGGCCATCATTTCCAGATGGATTCCAAACCTGGAATGATGGTGAATCTTCCCAGAAGTGATCGGCCTAGTAAAATTTCACCAGAAGCAATTACGTTTTTCCTTCAGAAACTAAAAAGATCATTTTAAAACTGTGTTTTATGTTCTTTCATGCTTACCTCGTCTTATGCTATAATTTGTGTGAGGATCTAAAACCACAAAAACAGAGAAAATTCGGAGGGTGAAAATACAATTTATGACACTATATATTGTAACATAAGTCTTGCAAGTCCTCTTATAATATGCATATTATGCACCGTACAAGCAAGCCGTCATGATTTCAATAGCAGAGGGTATCCTTGGACACACACATGCACACTTAGAGCACACACACATAAGCCCTTGCGGCACACACTGAGGGTGAATGGCATGTAAGTGGGATATTTCTCGGAGCATTGATTCTAGTCCGCTGCTGGCCATGTCATGATTCAATATGGAGGACAGAGAGGCTTATGAATCAACAATGTGCTCTATGGAGGACAACTGACAGGGTCAGTTTCACAAGCAAGAATATTACAGGAATAAATCCAAATGCACATGTGCACTGCATACTGTATGCTGCTGCAAGGGCATCTGGTCACAACTAAATAAATACAGTGGTGCATGTCTTGTCAAATATGGCAAGATAACACTCAGCAGCACTCAGCCAAACAAGCTATAGGTTTTTCTGCACTGAGCAATGTAACATGTTGAATGCAAGTAAGGAAGTATCATTTGCACACACAGGCAAAGGGGGGTGACTGTGGGTGCCTGAGCATCTATCCTTGATGTCCAGTGTGCTCTTTTTTAATTTATTTATTGCCAAGTCTTGTTTGAGGCCCTTTTTAAAATACATTAAAAAATTATACTTATAAAAGGTTAACAAATTCTTTATTAATAAGTTTTCCTAACAAGTTTTTAGTTTGAGCTATGTGAATGTACATTACAGATATGGTGGTAAGAGGTGTCTGAGGACAATAGCCTGAATGACTAAATTTTATTATTTTTCATCCATTTCAAAAAATACATTTAAAAATCTACATTTGGAACTTATCTGTGTGGTAAACCTCACCATAAGCTGACCATAATAAATTACACCTGTATGTTTATGGGTGGATGATTTGATTTGCAGGTTATAAAATAAGCCAGTTTCACTAAATGATAAGCCATTTGTATGAAAATACCTAAATACTCCTGTAAGAAGTCTAAGAACCCAATTTTACTCTTAATTTTATTTAATTTACGTGATCCAACACACACTGAAGGACCTGCTGTTACTAACTGCTGAAAACATTTTCTCATTCTAAAAGGTTTAACTCAATTAACCCTTGTGTTACTTATCTTGTTTAACCACATATTATTGGCTACCAGTTGCTATAGTGAGAATCAAGATGAACCACTGATAATTATACATTGTTCCTGCAATGGGGATCTAGTCTGAAAAGCTTAGTTTCTTTCACTGAAACTTTTATTGTTAACTATAAAAATATTTTGATATGCTCATTTGATAATAATTTTAAATAATTATAATATTTTTTTTTTCCATTTAAGCACCTGCTCTTCTGTATAGCCCTACTCATCAGTGTAAGACAAAATGAGATTATTATATGATTGCCTACCTTGATTGGTTTGATTGAGTAGGGGCGACCTGACATTAATACACTTTCCCAATCATTCTCTTGCAACTGATTCAGTGCACAGTATAGTATTCCTGCCAACCTTTCAACACTTGGCTTCATTCTATTATTTTTACAATTCTGACTTTCTTTAAAAATGCACCAATCACAAGTTCACAGCAATGCAGCAGCCACCAACTGCCAGGAGTTTAAGAGACCATGATTTGAAGTCCCTCCCTCTCCCTCCTCTGTAATGCTAGACAGTGGGGGTGTCTGCAAGCAGACATAAAAAATGGTTAATTAGCAGTGTCCTCTAAGTGTGCTGAGCTGTCCAAAACAATGCATTAAAGCATTTTGAAAAGATGCTGCTCATGTCTTATATGAAGTAGATCCAGTGGGTGGAATTTGTGATGACTAAATTGAGGAGAAAACTGGAAGGGGCTTTTATTTGTAAAAGTCACGAGGATGTCCTGTCCTGTCTCCTTTCACTGAGGTTGTACAGGGGGAGCCTTTATAAGGGAAGACTGAATTCATGTCCCTTGGTGCATTGGCCTTGCAGAGTTCATCAATATGAAGCCCACGTCTCACTTGAAGACACCTTTGAAGTTTTGCAGAAAAGCCTGTTGGGGTTTGATGTAAACATTATGTCTGGCAAAGCAGAGCCAGTGAACTAGAGACAGGGAACTGTCTAGATGTTTTAATAAAAAAGAAGAAGAAACTTTTCATCTGTTAATTCATTATTTTCTTAAATGATTTATTGCCAGTTGCCAACATAACCGGTGGCATCAGCCACTGAGCAAAAATGTGTCTCTTTGCAATCCACCATATACAAAAGCTGAGCACCTCTTGTCAAATGACATGTTTCATTGACCTAAATGAAAAAAATGCATATCCTCTTACAATGTACTACTGAACTCAAATATTATGAAAATAAATACATAATATGGTCAATGTAAATTTTATGGCAAATTTTATATTTAATTTTTTCAATGATGTTTAACTCAGCAGATAAATAGAAGCTGCCAGTGAAACAGACACATTTGAGTGTAAACATGCCATTTGCAAAACAGCACCATGATGAGGGCGCCTGGGGTTGGTCAAGTGACAGATGCCCTTAGATGACACAGGACTGGTCAGCAGAGATGCTAGAGGTTATTGTCCAGTGACTGACACTAGGTTGATCTGATGCCCTGTATGCTAGAAAACTGGCAGCAATCAGCAAACAGTTATGTCAGTGCAGTTATTTTATGCGGATCTTTTTATTCTTTAATAATATAAAATATAAAACTTGTCCCCTGAAATGTGAAATATTAATAAAGATGCTCAGAGCTGTTGGCAAGCTCATATTTAATCTGTGCTGTGCATTAGCACTTATAACAGATTTTTTATTATTTTTATATTTATTCACTTATTTATTAATATATTTCCTTTTTAACCACGACATCGTCCTCATAAAGAGACTACACCGCTGTCTCTAATTCAGCCTTTACGACCACATCTTTATCACCATACATTGTTTGATGTTATGAGGTGAATACTTTGATCATTTTGCTGAAACCACTTATGCTGATGTCCATATTGGTCCCCTTGGACATAATAACCAAGGTGGGAGCACCACACTGATTCAAATCAGTGGGCTTGTGTCAATATATGAGGGTAGAAAAATCAAAGGCAATATCACAAGTACACACTGAATCAATCAGGAGCTTTTCTCTGACAGCATCCCTTACCAAGTGACTTAAGCCCCTCATTTGCTATGTAAATAGGAGTTCATTAGTATGTGTCACCCGAAACAAAGGCAAACTTCTGCTTTGAGAAAGTAGGAAATTGATCAAATCGAAAACTGGCTGCTGTACTTGATACTCAGGGCAGAACTGTTAAAAGCTGCAGAGTCTAAAAGGTAAAAGCAGAGAACGGAAACCTTTATTGTTAGTGAAAAGACGAAATAGCAAACGAAATAGCAGGTTCAATTGACCATGCTCGGCCTACAGATATTTCTTCTTTTGTAACCCAGACAGGCTTTAACCAGTGGTGGTGAAAATACCATTCAGCCATGAAAATGGTATTGCTGTCAATTAACTGCAGCACCACAACATACTCCAGCCAGATGCCATAGCATTTAGAAATGAAAAGGTTACATTATAAAACTGAACCATGATTCTTCAGGCTGAATGAGATTTTTGCCAATATTATGAAACAGTGCCATAACATATATAGGCCAATTTGTTTACCAGTCTTATGCATATGTAAGAGGAGCTGTGTTTTCATTGATTTTCTACACAAACTGCAAGTGATAATATAAAGGGCATAACATTTTGTGTTTTTTGCTTGTCCAAAGAGAATGAGCGATAGAAATGCTTGATATAATTAAATAATTTTCTGTAAAAAAAAAAAAAAGAAATTGCCCCAACTGTTTTCATCGCTAATTCATATATTTCACAAGTTGTGTACCTTTGGCTTTGGCTTCCCTCACTGTTACTATTATCTGTAAGAGATCTGATGGGAGGATGAGAGGGCATGCCATCCTTCTTGTTAGCAAAATAACCCTTGTTAACCTGCCATCATGTAGTGTGTGTTGGTTGGTGGTGAGGGAGAATGGGGGCCTCCCATAGGGCCAGCTCACCTGTTAAAAAAACAAATCACCTACTGATCATTGGGCCTCATTAACCAACTCTTATTACAAAGAATGCTTTTCATAAAACTGACCTATATTGTTTTTACAGAGATTCTGACATTAACCCATGTTTTGTTATTTGGGATTTGTTCTCATGTAAAAACAGAATCTATGTAGACTCAAGAGCACATGTATGCACCTTTGAGTGCGGACATTTTTGTGCTAAACAATTGTTTAGTGACATACACTTTTTAGGGGCCTTTCTCAAGAACAAATTGATATTAATGAATCTTCTCCTCAGTTCAGCTACACATCTCTGTGCTGTTTGTGTGTGCTGTAAGAATTACAAAGGGGAATATGTTACATTTACATTTACACAAGTTACAATTTGTGAATAAATGCCCTGTTTTTCCTGGAAAAGGTTTCTAACAGGTTTTTGCACCACAACTTTTGTTTTCCCAAAAGGACAAAAAATTGTCAACATTAATAAAGAGTAATTGGATGGAAACATAGGTAGTGTGTGCATTTTTGAATGTATCTTACTCTGTAAGCATTATCCTAGCCATCTCAGAAGCTGAAAATCCCAACTGTAAAGAAAACATTATGATTTAGTTAGATATCAGCACAGGTGGAATAGGCGTGCAAACAGCCTCTGAATCTAAGAACCACAGAGGAGCCAGGGATTGCACGTCCGTACCATGTAGGCCAGCTGATTTATGGGTTAGCACCCTCTTCAGACAGTATCCTTAGGGGATGATGTGCCGCACTGTTCTCTAATGTCCCAACCTGATGCTTCCCATCTTCTGCCCCACAACACGCAACACCACACAACATATTACCAGTTTATAAAAATGCCCCTCTTCAACCATGAAATAGCTTACCAGAGGGGTCAATGAATTACTGAGGCCACGGATCAGTGTAAAATGTACCATTAACTCCTGTATCACAGTGACTTTATAGAAGAAAAAAAAAACATAAAACTTAATTGCCAGTCTGTTTTCTGTCATTTTAGTTAGCAAACACTTCCATTAATAAAACTTTCAAATAATTTTAAAAATGGTCGTTCACATTTCCACATCTCATTCTGCAAACAGCTGGCTATTGAACATTCTTTATGGAGCCAAATATGGTTCTGCTTCAGCATTTGTCCATAGCACTTGCATAGAAGTCCCAAAATCATCCCAATCATCTTTATGTTGTAATATTAAAAATCGCAAGACACACTAAACACATCAAAGATGCACTGGCCAAGGGGAACAGTGCTCAGGGGCTGAAGACACTTAAGCAGATAGGCGCTTATCACACCACTATGGCCTCAAAAACCATCACAGAACTAAACAAATATGAATCAATACCTCTGTGATCCAGTTTTACCAGAAACATAGTGAGTTTCCCAGTTTCCCAATTTCCCAATATGGAGTACAAAACCTGCATATCTGAGCAATATGAGGCAAAAGGCAATATGATCTAGTAAGCTCTTTCTCACCCTTTTACTATATCATATTTGGAAAAAAGCCCAAGAATTCCTTTCATACACAATGCCTTTTGCCAACTGCTAAACATGACAGTGGTGATGTAACAGGAGGGCAGCGTCTCATGGAAATCATTAGGTCTAATTGCTGTGTGGTCATACAGTGGCCAAAAGTATGTGTGTATATTTAAAGACCAACTGCACCCTGTGGTGCGACTTGGAGATATTCTTGTATTCCAAGATGATAACAAGCTGTTTCTTGAACACCATTAAGTCAGAAGTCCTACATTCATTAAACATGATTTACCAGTTGTGTTTTCTAACATCTGAAGATTTTATCTCTTGAAGAGTGGTCCAGTATAACACTTCAAACAGTTCATGACTTGCATTCCAGCATGCCAAGAAGGACAGAAGCCAGGGCCAGTGTGTCCATATAGGCAAACTAGGCAATTGCCTACAGTAGCACTTAAACAAGGGCAGCAAAATGTAAAAAATACTCTATCTACTTAATAGACAATTTATGGGACATACATTACATGTCCAGTAGTCACACAGCTTGTATAATCTCCATTAAAAAGCAATTGCCAGTACCATGGGACACTCTAAAGCTGCTGTACATGAACCTTAGGGTACCGTGCCCAGTGCCAAGTGCCTCCTAGAGTGGAATAAAGCCCCTTCTTTGTTCTGTGAAGTAGTGCAACTACATTCTCTGGCATGGTGGAGCTTCATCCAATACTTTTGGGATGAGTTGGAGTGGTGTTTGCAGTCCAAAATTAATTATCCAACATCAGAAGCTGACAAAATCTATGTGGAACTTCACAGAGTATGCCATTTTACCATAGTCTCTGTGAGTAGGAATGTGACAGGCCATCCCTTACCCCACCCCAGCATTTTTTAATCTTGCCCTAACACAGACTGACTGAGTGTAGCGTATTACCTATAACAAAGTTCTCATGGGCAAATAGACAAACTTTTCCATTTCATAAACTGGAGACACAACAGGTGAAGTGTAGATAGGAGGCAGCTTAAACAGTGTGAAGCACTGCATTACCAATTAACAATTTAAAAAAACATTACACAAAATGCTTAGGTATGCGACTAAGTTAGCTAGCTAGCAACGGTACCTGGGTAAACAGGTCTTCCTTTGGAACAGGTCTCACAGGATTTAATATACATTGTAGCTGTGACGTGTCTCGTCCCACGTGTCCCTTGTCTGTTTATGTTTAGACTCGTGTTTCTCGCCTCGTGTTCGTCTGTCTAGCCACGCCCAAGCCCCGCCTCTCAGCTGTGTCTCGTCTCACGTGTTCAGGTGTTTTTAATTTCCTTTCAATTTCCTGTGTTTGGTTCAGTTTGGTCAATTCTCTGTTGTACGTATTGGTTGTAGCTATCTGTTGTTTCTCCGTTATAATTCATGCTTCAAATATTCGCCCTTGGCTTGCTCTTTGGGGGCTCGGACCCGGTTTCTGTAAAGCTGCTTTGTGACAACGTCAGTTGTAAAAAGTGCTATATAGATACACTTGACTTGACTATTCAAGGTATTTCCGTGTGTTTGTCATTAATTCATTAAAACTCTCAACCAAAATAACACAACTGGCATCTGCTTCCAAACAACCCAAAAACGTTACAGTAGCCAAAACAGCTAAAATGCAGCAAACATCACCCACTGCAGTGTTTTAAAAATGGACAGTCAAATCTCAAAAAAAAATCCTGTCTCCAGAAAAGCCTTGGCAGGTGGAAGAGAGAGAGTTTGTTAGCCAGCCTAGGTAAAAGTGCAAGTATTTAACAAAACCTGCTGAACGCTCCCTAACTGATATCCTTAAATATACACAAACACATGATGATTACTAGTCCTGTGGCGTGAGACCGACTCTGCTCTTTCATTTTAAAACTCCTCTAAATTTCCTCTAATTTGGCTTCTACCTTTTTAGTGGCAATGGGCTATCAAGGAACATTATGTCGCTCCATATCCATATCGAAGGGTCAATTCAGAGAATTTTTTCAGGGTTTAAATTCTGTATTTGCAGTCAGGTTATTGGAGGATTATGCAGAGATTTGTTTGGAGTGTTTTGTATATTGAACCATGCATGGCAAATCATGCAGGACTGAAACTGCCCACTATGTACAGCTTAGGTATAACTATCCTGCATTTTCCACTGTGTAGCATCAGCCCATAAACATCTAGAAACCGAGGAGACCAGTTGCTGGACTTTTGGAAGATGAATGTTGTCCCATTCTTGTCTGATATAGAATTCCACGTGCTCAACAGTCTTGGATCTTCTTTGTTGTGACGGTTTTGGTTGAGAGTAGGCAGCCGATGCAGGCGGACTGATGTTAACGAAGGTTTATTTAACACACACGAACAGGAAGACATGGCAAGGAAGCACGAAAAGCACGGCACGATAAACACAGCACGTATAACAGTTGAACGACAAACACTTGAGAAACACACAGGGCTTTTAAAGATGAACATGATTACGAACAGCTGACAGAGAAGACGTGATGCAGCTGACAGGGGCGTGGCTAACACACAAGGACAAGACGCAACACAGAAGCACATGGCTAGGGGACACGTGACACAACACAAGCAGAAGACACCGTTACATGCTCCACCTCCTAGGAACACCGTCCCTGTGTGAATACTTAATGCAAAAACCAGGCGCTGTCCCAGGGGGTGGGCGGGGAAACAAAAACAAGAACCTAGACAAGACCACAATACAAGGAACCTAAACATGAACATAACCCGAACCTAAACACGAAACATGGACAAGGCACTACACACCAGGTGCAACATAGACACACATGTAGACAACAAGACAGGGGGCATAAACAAGGTCCATGGCTGCAACATCGTCCATGGCCACGGGAACATTGGCCCAGGCTGAGTCAATAAAGTCCCAGGGGAGTCCCACGGCCTTGGGGACCCGGAGATGGCAGGAGATTCCGGCATCGCCCTCAGTGACCCGGAGATGGAAGGAGATTCTGGCGTCGCCCTCGGCGACCCGGAGATGGTAGGAGATTCCTGCGTCGCCCTCGGCGACCCAGAGATGGCAGAGGCCTCTGGCGTCGCCCTCGGCGACTCGGAAGTGGCAGGGGCCTCCGGCGATGACCTCATCGATCCGGAGAGGGCAGGGGCCTCCGGCATTGTCCTCTGCGACCCGGAAGTGGCAGGGCTCTCCGCCGACGACCTCGTCGACCTGGAAGTGGCAGGGCTCCGTGGCGATGACCGCTTCGACCCGGAAGTGGCAGGGCTCTCCGGCGACGACCTCGTCGATCTGGAGAGGGCAGGGGCCTCCGGCATCATCCTCTGTGACCCCACTCTCCGGTGGCTCCTACACCATGGTATTGGTGGCGCACTGCGACACCTGTGTGGGAGTCGTGGCGGCGGTGCGCTGCGGCGTCCGTGGCATGGAGGCGGTGCGCTGCGGCATCAGTGACGTGGAGGCGGTGCCCTGCGGCATCGGTGACATGGTGACGAGGGTCTCCGAAGCCACCAGCGGTGGTGTCAGCGACTCAGAGCCGCAGCCCCTCTGACGTTCCCCCTCTGCGCATGGTCTTCAGAGCCCTCGCTGAAGTTTGGGTGGAGGCGCTGACTTCGAGCAGGTCTCCCGTGCGCACGTGGACGAGGCAAGTGAGTTCCGAGACAAAGCTAACTCGCTTGTGTTCAGAGCCGAGCACAAGGCAATCGGGACCGGCTCGGACGGCTTGCCGCTGGCGGCTCCCCCGCTACATCAACCCCCCCCCCGCGCCTTCTGCACTTGGGCCTACACTCCTGCTACACTCCTGCTCGCCCCTTTCAGCCGACCCAGCATCACCTATCCCCCCCCCAAGAAATTTTCCCCTCCTGGAGGGTTACATCAATGACTTCAATAAGGCTCCGCACCAGCGAAATTAGTCCCTCCAGCCTCAAGTCACTCACGATCCTCTGAGCCATCTGCAACTGGCTCAGAATCTGTTGACTGTCAGCCCGCTTATGTAGTTAAAAAACGAATTGAAGACGAATGAAAAACTCTGGAAAGCTCTGTTTTCTGAACCGTGACATTTTATTGAAGCTTCAATCTGACGCCAGTGACCCTTCTGCAGACCAAGAGCCGAGAGCCTCGTTGGCCTCCCGATTTTAAACTACCCGGTTCCTAGTTTTGCATATTCATCACATATCAGTTACATTTAGCCCGCCTTCCCATACAAATCCAATATGAAATATTGTTCCCTCCCCTTCCGCAGGAAGAGCTCTCTGCTGTAGCTTACACATCTAGCTCTTATTAGGGGAAAGGGGGACTGAGGGGCTCTTCCATCAAAAGGCCCATTGTTTCAAAAGTGAAGATGAGGCTCTAAACCCAGGCCCAAACATCCTTCTACAAAATCATAAAATAATCATAACATTTCTTCTACACTTACCTCCTTGACATTACCAGCTGTCCACAATGCGCAAACCCTGCTCGTAAAAGTCCGCCGCTGCTGCCATGGTTGGTCAATCTGTGACGGTTTTGGTTGAGAGTAGGTAGCCGATGCAGGTGGACTGATGTTAACAAAGGTTTATTTAACACACACGAACAGGAAGACACGGCAAGGAAGCACCGGCACGATAAACACAGCACGTATAACAGTTGAACGACAAACACTCGAGAAACACACAGGGTTTTTAAAGACGAACATGATTACGAACAGATGACGGAGAAGACACAATGCAGCTGACAGGGGCGTGGTTAACACACAAGGACAAGATGCAACACAGAAGCACATGGCTAGGGGACACGTGACAACACAAGCACAATGATGTGCGGAATGATGTGCGGAATGTTCTCAATTGGTAAAATGGTCTGGACTACAGGCAGTTCAGCACCCGCACTCTTCTACTACCAAGCCATGCTGTTGTCATAGATGCAGTATTTGGTTTACCACTGTCTTGCTGAAATATGCAAGGTCTTCTCTGAAAAGGATGTTGTAAGGATGGAGCATATATTGCTCTAAAACCTGTATGCTGCTGTATGCTATATGCTGTATGTTGTATGTTGCTTTCAGCATTGATGGTTTCTTTCCAGATGTGCAAGTTGCCAATTCCATAGGCTCTAATGCACCACTAAACCATCAGAGAGGAAGGTTTTTGAACTGGGAGCTAATAAGAAGCCAGATGGCCCCTTTCCTCTTTAGTCCAGAGAATGCAGCATCCATGTTTTACTAAAAAGAATATCAAATTTTGATTTGTCTGAACCAATGAACAATTTTACACATTGCCTAAATGGGCTTTGGCCCAAGAAGACGACAACATTTCTGGATTATTTTCACATATGGCTTCTTCCTGCATTTGTGAATGGCACAGCGAACTGTGGTCACATACAATGATTTCTGAAAGTGTTCCTGAGCCAATGCAATGATTTCCATGACAGAATCATGCATATTTTTTAATGCAGTGCTGCCTGAGGGCCTGAAGAGCAGGGCATCCAGTATTGAATTTTAGTTTCTTTTTAGTACTACTTACTTTTCTAGCTTTTTGCTGCCCTGTCCCATCTTTTTTGAGATGTGTTGCTGCCATCAAATATGTTTCATTAATTATTAATGTCTCACTTTCAACATTTAATTTGTTTTCTATGCTGTATTGTGAATAAAATGTTGGTGTATGAGGAGTTGCATTTTACACAGCCTCCCAACTTATTTGTAATTGTGTTAGTACTTCCAAAATCTCACATTAATATATCAAGTGTTTTCAATGCTTGCCATGTCTTGTACAATATTCTTTTAAGATAAACTCAGTGATTAGTATCCTTGAACACTACAGATGCTGTAATATTGCACCATGTGTCATTAGTAAAGTCGTGCACATACCATATGCTTAGTTTTTCAAAGTGTTCAAATTGGCATATCCACAATTTCAGTAGCATTAACAGATGCCAAAGTCAAGTCATGTAAGCCCAGTAGGTACAGATAATAACTTCTCATGTCCTCTAGAACAGACATACAGTGTAATTTATAAACTGACACTGCTTACAATTTTTATTTTATTATTACTTTATTTTACTAGTAACTTGTAACTTCACAATATTGTGGGAAAAATGCTCCACTTAAAATATAAACTAGAAATATGTTACACATATAGTAATAGCCAGACAGCCTTTTTGGCTCATTCAGATACTTTAAGGCGCCCCTATTGTTAAGACAGTAGCTCAATTACACACACATAGCTTGTATAATCTCCATTAAAAAGCAATTGCCAATACAATGGCATGCTCTAGAGCAGCTGTTCATGAACCTTAGGGCACCATGCCCAGTGCCAAGTGTCTCCTAGAGTGGTATAAAGTCCCTGCTTTGGACTGTGAAGCAGTGGAACCCCATTACCTGGCATAGTGGAGTTCCATCCAATACTTTTGAGATGAGTTGGAGTGTTTTTTACGATACAGAATTGATCATCCAATATTGGTACCTGACCTCGCTAATGCTCTTGTGGCTGAATGCAGTCAAATCCTCACAACAATGTTCCAACATCTAGTGCAAAGCCTTTCCATAAGAAAGGAGGCTGCTGCAGCAAAGGGAGGACAAACACCTAATTAATACCTTACCAAAATCTACAGACGATGGAATAAAAGTAGATGTAGATGGAATAAAATTTTGGCATTCTCATAAAGGACATGACAAAAACAAAAACTATAACAATAATAAAACTATAATAATCAAAAATAATTCAAAATCAGAATAAAGATAAAAGAAAAGACATGTAATGTATGTAAGGCAATAAAAACTAATTAAAAGAAGAATTTAAAAAAATAGAAAGAAAAAGAGGCTGATGAATATCTAAGGGAATGTTTTTCAGATTTTTGGTGCATACAAACAAAATAAATGAAAGTGAGCTGTGAACCACACTTCTTAGTGTGAATGTAAATGTGAAAATCTTCTTATTACAGAAAAGAAAGATCATACAGCCACAATGAAGAAGAATATGGACACGTGTGGGGAAGCTGAGTGAGCTGGAGACCTAGATTATAACCAGCCTGCTTTGCATTGATAAGCTCATTAAAACCTTTTTCTCCTGATAGGGCTGTGCTTCTCATCAGTCAGGAAAACTGTTTGATCTGAGAGGAGGGCGATCGATATTGACACAGCTGATATTCACGTAAGGAAAAGAAGTAGACAGTCAGGGAAAGAGAATGGACATAGTGCAGTCGCCTTCTTCATTACACAAACACAGCAATCAAAAGATATTTTCAGAAGAGAGAGACAGTGGATGCTGGCAAGAAATGTACTCATCATATACTCTTCACATACAGGATCTGTACAGGCACTGTGAAGCAGCAGAGAGAACTGCACCCTGAATACAGAAATGGTCAGAAAAAGAAAGGAAAAAAAAACAGAACTCATATAATAGAATTAACTCTCTCTCACACACATACTTTCTCTTTTTCTCTCTCTCCACTCATTTATGTAATTTTTATTGTACTTAATTTGATGTGTTTCTAGTTCTTGTGTAATGTATATTCTGCTGCCCCTCCCTTGTATGCGAAGCTGGACATTTCAAGTCCAGAATGTAATAGTCCTCTCCAGGATTTTGTTCCCTGCCTGGAAGCCTCTGCTGTTGTTATGAAGACATCAGAGAAGGAAACAAAATCCTGGAAAGGAATTTTTTAACCTGGACTGTCCACCTCTAATGGACTCTGAAAGTGTAATGAAAGTGACTTTTTTGTCATTGTGAACACACTCAATCAACACAAAGTGCACCACATCAAAATGTGACCTCTGCATTTAACCCATCGCATGAACATGTGAAGCAGCAGGCAGCTATCAGCATCACCCAGGGAGCAGTGTAGAGGGACAGTACCTTTCTCAAGGGCACCTAAGTGGTACCTGGGCTAGGACTTGAACCTGTGGCCTTCTGTTTAAAAGAGCAAGGTCCTAACCACTAGGCCACCACTGCCCACAGTCTAGACTTATTGTCCACTTTATTAGCTCCACTGACTATGTAGATGCACTTTGGAGTTTATATTTAAAGACTCTAGTGCACCTGTTCCTCTGCAGCATTTGTGGATCATGGTAGTGTGTTTGCTGCACACAATGGATCATCAACAGTAGATTTATGGCAGTTTTTATACAGTGTCCACTTTTACAAACAGACATCTATGCATGCATCCATCCATCTGTATGTATGTTTGTTCTGAATGTGTACATGCATTGTAAAGGTGTGAGCATGTCTATAGCTGATCTATAGCCTTGTGTCTGCTTACATTTCATTGTGGACATGTAAACAACTAAAGCTGTTATTACGTGAAGCCTGGCAGATAAAAAACAGATGTCTGCCTGTCAAAAAGCCATCCCTCTAGAGAAATGGGTATAAAGAACTCTGTTGTTCTACCAGGTGTTGTTAGAACAGACTTTTTCCAGAGCTCATAGCAGATAAATAAGCCAATGAATGTTAAGCTGATTTAATGGGGGTGTTTGGCCCAGTGAAAAATGGGGCAAATCCATAATGAAGTCTTTAATATTATTTTTCAGCATTTTCATATTTAAAACTGGATGCAATTCCTCATACAGTACATACTAGTTTCAGGATGAACAAAAGCCCCTGACACATCTCTTCAGCCAACTTGCCGAATTATTATTGGTTATTGACAATCATTTTGGTATGCTTTTGGTCCAGCTAGTCAAAGTAGCAGAATGTTTCAATACAGAAATAATCACACAGAGATAATGCAGTTAACTGTAAAAAGTAAAACAGGGCAGATGTTTATTTACAGTGATTCTGAAGTTAATTTGTGTTTTGCTTTTGATTATTTGTTTGTTTTGTGAAAGTGAAAGCGAGTGATTATTTGTCATTGTGAACATAGCACAGCACAGCACACAGTTCCCCACAACAAAATGTGACCTCTGCATTTGACCCATCCATGTAAGAGCAGTGGGCAGTGCCCAGGAGCAATGTTTGGGAATGGTACCTAGCTCACAGGTCCCTCCCTGGGATTTAAACCTGCGACCTTCAGGTCACAGGGGCAACTCCCTAACCACAACACCACCACTGCTTGTGTTGCTGCTTTGTGTTGTGTGCTTGCATTGTTTCATTTGATACATTATAAAGCCATCAAAACGTGGGTAGCTACAGAATCACCATGCAGTAAAAATGACCTAATATATCTTTCAGTATGAGCTTGAATAAATGATCAGTTTCAGACTCTGCCCCACAAATGTGCTCTTTCATAGTAACTTTATTTTTCATTTATTTTCAAAGCTGTTCTTTCACTGTGAGGCTCAACAAACCATTGACGAAAAAAGCTGTTCACTATAATTAACCTTCTGTATCAATCAGGTGTTTATCTCTTAAAACCTATACAATACCAATACATCAAAACAGCAGGACCTTTGTCACTCATTCAAAATAAATATTAATTATAAATCATTGGAATGGAAACATAATATAACACAGTCTTGTTTACTGAATGGGATTTTTGCCAAGGTTGCCTTACAGCCTTACAACAGTTACGAATGCATTGTGTGTGGGCGAAGGGTGGATAGGTCAATTCACAGTTTATTAGAGAGAGAGGAGAAGAAAAAAAGAGGGGGGGGTGACAGGGAGAGGGAGAGAGAGAGAAAGAGAGAGAGAGGGATGCAGAGACTAATAAACCCATTGGTGCTGGAGTCACATAAAGACAGATGTGGAACATTGTCGCTTTCAACATTGTTGCTGGCCAAAGTCTCTCCAGCTGTCAGGTTCTATCATGCACTAAAAAGCACAATAGAACATTTTAATATATATGATCCTTTGCTAATGTACACTCATGCTCATTCGAACCTCATCACATGTAGAAACACAATAGTAACGATTGGCTTAAGGGAGCTCTTAATGAAACTGTCAGCCTAAGCTGGAGACAAAGGCATCCACGTGAGCGTTACTTGCACTAATTGCCATCTTAAATGAGCCAGCAGACGTAATGAATTGTCCATTTTTTATTCCCCATTACCATTCCGTTCTGAGATGGACATCATTATCCACTAGTCTCTATATCATCCTCTCTATCATCACAAAGCAGATGAACCTGAGATGGAGCAGCAGTGCACCGAAACAAAAACGGTATAATTCATTTTCTGACCTGAAATAAATCCCATGCATAATTAATGCAGCTTTGTTAAAATGAACAAAGTGAAGCCATGGGTATCATTGCTATAAATTATGAAGGACATTGTTCCTGCTGCCTTTAACACGTTGGGAGGATAATGAGCAAAGAGAGGGCCGGCTGCTTCTTAAAGGACGCGGCCATTACTCTGCGATGGTAGCATTCTGCAGAGGTACAGATTTACAAGGACTAACAGTTTATATTCACTCGTTATGTTATCCCTGTTCTGTGACCCTGCATGTGAATGTCTTAGCCTTCATGTCAAAGCACTCGCATTCATTTATAAAACGCATGCACATGGAGTGCGGAAAGCTGCAGGAGGCATATTAATGCAACTACAAGCTGGTGGAAAGAGACACAGTCGTATCACTTTTCTTTCCAATTTATATGTACTTAAACACACTTCAACATGGCTGAAAGACTTATAATGTGTTTAAAATGGATCCATAATCACTATTTGCTATATCGACAAATCAGGAGAGACACAAAGAATATTGTTCAGGCACAGAATCTATGACTGAAGTAAATGGTTTTGTACACTAAATTATACAGGTTTGCTCCGTAATCACATTCCATCTCATACAGTTCAGCCCACTGAGAACGTTCCATGTCTGCTAGAATATATCGTGTGCACTGTTACAGGGCAGAGTGGGAGTTCACTAGATATTCTCAACTATAACCCTGGATATCGCTGGAAAAATCTGCACTATACAGTGAATAGTTTTGGACAGTGGACAACAACTACTGGTGGTGCAGGCAGGGCAAGGGCTCTGAGGCCTGTAGATCTCTGGGACAAGGGCTTATAACCTTTCTTTATGGTTTCTTCTAAAAAAAAAAAAAAATCTTAGCAGAATATAAAGCCTATGAATGAGATGCAAATGCTTAGAGTAAGTTAACTGAATTGGCCAATGAAGTAATAAGCATTTTAGCAAAATAAATACAATAAAATAAATAAGCCAAAATATCTAGATATCTAGTATACACTGCAGAAACACCAACATCTTAGCAACTAAGGCAATAAATGTTTTTCTTGGATGCAGATATTTTTCTCTTATTTTGAATCTTATTTTTAAAAATGTTAAATATCAAGTTATTTTTTCTTATCCTGTTGTCATTTTTTTGCATCTTATTTCAAAATGTTTTTTATTACTGTTGTAAGTTGCTATGATTTAGGTTTTTTTGCAGCGTGGCACCCTAGCAGTAAGTAATTGTCAAATGTCATAAAATGTGATTACACTGTTTTATACCGAACAGGATGTACCTATGGCCACAAACCCTAGCCCTAACCCTAACCCTAGCCCTAACCCTAACCCTAACCCTAACCCTAACCCAGAAATGACCCAGCAAAAGATTCGAGTTAAGCCACTGTACTTGTGGGACTCTGTTAGGGACTTTGAGAAAGCAGATGTGCTACAGCACGGTGATGGAGGCTTCATGACCGCTCGTGTTTTATCGACAAGCAGAGCATCACACTCTCAAGATGTCGGATGTTGGGCGAGGGGGAAGGTTAGTATCGTGACTTGGGCTTCAGCATGTGATAAGACTAACACATTCATTAAACTGCTTGTCAATACACAAACAGGGACACCCCAAGGAGGTCAGCATTAATCTCCAGTGTGAAATCAATAGTGGAATTACATCTCTGCTGATATCCCATAGTGACAAGGGACCAAGATTAGCACAGCGTTGTCACCAGCACTGGTGAAGAACACACTCATTTTGTCCACAGAACCAATGTGATTCTTAAAACCATAACTTATTACAAAGAGATCTTTGTAAGACCTGTTTTAGGCAATATATAATATTTTAATTATGAGACTGTTGTAAACATATAATATGATGATTCATCTTCCATCCATCCATCCATTTCCAACCGCTTCTTCCATTTCTGGGTCACGGGGAAGCTGGAGCCAATCCCAGCTGACTGCAGGCCTAAGGCGGGGT
>JBBPDA010000009.1:21017245-21042340 GCA_037974385.1 Arnoldichthys spilopterus
CACCCAGAGGAAACCCACGCGAACACGGGGAGAGCTTGCAAACTCCGCACAGAAAGGCACCTGTGGCCAACCCGGGGGTCGAACCCAGGATCTTCTCACTGTGAGGCGACAGTGCTAACCACTGCACCACCGTGCTGCCCCCTGTGTACATAATTTACATATTAATGCAAAAGATCAACAAAGTTATGGTCAGAAGTAAGTAACCTGAAAGATAAAGTTGCTGATTTATTGCATATCACATCACATTCAATATGTACATATCTGATTCGTAAATAAATACTGTTTTTTATGTTTTTCCATCTGCTGTGCTGGTTATTTAAATCAACCTTTATTTGTTGGGACTGATAAGAACTCTATTTGTACTCTGATTGTGCTCTGATACTGCCTTGGAATATGGTAGGGTGAAATTAGTCACTGCATAACATACATTGCAGCTATATCCTTAAGAAAGAAAAACTCTTTCAAAATAAATTTTGGCAGGTTGTGTTATCCCAGCAGTTTAGCACAGATATATCTCAAGAATAACAAGTGTCATGTGAAACAAACGTCATTTGAAAAGAGCAGAGAATATCAAACAGTACTCTCCTCGAGTTTAGTGTGACATTGTGCTATTTTCAGACATTAGCATGACATAGTGGGCAGTGGAGGCCTAGTGGTTAAGACCTTGCCCTTGTGAGCTGAAGGTTGCAGGTTCAAGTCCCAGCCTGGGCACCACTGAGGTACCCTTGAGCAAGGTACTGCACCACTACTCTGCTCCCCAGGTGCTGTTGATAGCTGCCTGCTGCTCCATGTGTGCATGGGTTAAATGCAGAGGTCACATTTCGTTGTGGTGCTCGACAAATCAGCACCTCACTTCATGACATAAATAAATATAAGTTCTTCTTACTCTGCAGAAAATGCCATGCTTAACCCCAAAACCACAACTGTATTCCTGACAGTCCAGAATAGACAATAAGTACATTTATGAATGTTCTCTTACTCAATATTTTATGTGCAACATACTGGCCAGGAGTGTGTGTTTCAGCTTAACTTCAAAAGGCCATTTAGCCATAATGTTGCAGGGTATTTATTTTCATACAAAAATGCTTTTCAAACTTTATTTTAATATAAAGAATATTAATGAACAATCCACATTAACACTTTACAAATGCATGTTGACACAACTACTACCTGCATTATAACAAAAAGAGATAAATTGTATGTTCAACATTCTGTTTTCTTCCTTTGTGAAATGTATTTTTAAAGGAAACATGGTGTCTATATAGGTGAAATTTGTGGGAGGGGCATAATATTATTCATGTGTTTCATTGTTCAATGTAGTGTGACATTATATATTTTTATGTTTTAACTTATTATATACATAGTTGTATTTTTTGTTCAGTATTTAGTATGTAGATTATATTTAGTCATTTTGATTGGTCAGTTTTACCACTGACCAACATTAGTTAGCCTAACAGATTGATCACAGCTCTTCTTCTCGCCTTTCTTACACAACAGTGGAGCTGTACAGCTTGTTTTTGCTAGATGAACTCCATACTTGTCTGCATAGTCCTAAGGAAAAAGGATGATGGGTGATTTAAAACCTGTAGAGTTGGTTAAGTCATTTCTCTTCCCATCCTTTCTCATTTAATTTCTGCCACTGTTGTCTGTAAAAAATAGGCATCATTGTTTTTTTGTTTTCATTTGATACAGACACGAATCATTTAACTCAATAATAATCTCAAAATGTTGGTGCAGAGTGCTGCATATTGTGTGAGTAAGCAGCCTGCTCTTTACTCTTAGGCATTTCAATGTCCAATCACACCTCTGACATCAATATCTTTATAGGATGCAACACTGCACAGTGCCAAACAAACTTTTTTCAGAGTATAAAAACCTGCAGCATTTTCATTTATGACTGTGACATTTCTACAAAAGTAATATGAGTAAACCATAAAACTTTGCAGCTATGTAGTTAAACTGATGTAAAGCTGCTGTTTAATGTCAATCTCTGGATAAGCATAAACTATTAAAATGATTAGATGTGGTTTATACACAAACACTGAAACTAATGTAAATTGCATAATGATTAAAAGTGTAATGCAGAAATGATGAATACAGGGAGACTATAGCAACAGATACAAAGACCAGAATTAAATAAAGATGTTGTTCAAAGGGTATTTACCTCACACCACACTGTGCACTGGATCAGAAAAAGCAGGTGTTCTGAAAGAAAAATAAGAGCAGTAAGCCATCACATGCTGGTAAAAAAGGCCCAACATGTATAGAAACAAGATTTTACAGCATTTTCTGGAATAACATGTTTTTTATAACCATCACTGAATGACAACACCTGTGTCAACATAATAAGCAGTTTGAGCTTAAACAAACTGAATAACTGATAAGTGAATGTTTTACAGCTGCTCCAAAAAGCAAAAGAGAAAGTGAGAAAAAAATTGATGACAGTACAGTGCCTGTTTTGGGTAGACTTGTGTGTTTTATTCGATGACATGTAGGGATGGCGGGAGGGGGAGGGAAAATGTGCTGTGATATTATTGGTTAATAGATCTTTTTCCTGCCCCTCCTACAAGATGACATAGTCAAATGTCATGAGGCAGGCAAAAGTCAGTGTTCTTGTCTTTTGAATATGACCCAATGGTGTGTGCACCAATGTGATAAAGTAAAAAAAAAGATTTCAGGTTTGCTATAAACAATGAGCAGCATTGTTCTAAATCATGTATTCCCATTGTAGATCCTGTTTATGAACAAAGGAAGGAAAACATCATTATATAAAATTGATGATGTTTAAAACATACATGCGTATCCCAGCAAAATGAGTTTGTCTTTGTCAACACTATACAGTTTCCATCATTCATCAATCATTTTTATGCGACAATGCAAGTCTTTAGTTTCTCTGAGTCAGAATGGAATACTATAGTGCCAAAAGTGCCACATTTCTGTTTAGTGTTGAATGCTTATTGGCATTTTTTAGCTCCCTGAGCGAGCAACGTATTGATTGACCTTTCTGTTTGCCTAGAATTCATGGGCAGGATGTGTGATCTAATTGTGTCCCGAGGTGCAGTTCTTTTATCCAGCGTCACATCAGACATCATGATTTCCGGAGAGAGATTCAGTGACATTCGAGTGCCACAGGAACAAGTCAAACACAGCTGCATACAGATTTTTTTTGTCATACACATCCATGTGTGTGGACACACACATCCACACAGTTTTTTTTCTACAATGACACAGACTCATACATACATTATATGTCTGAAGGCTTGTTGACTTCTTTTGGAAGAAAAGTTTGCAGGCTTACTAAAACATTTACTTTTAAAAACAATGGGATTAATGAGTTTGTCCTCCCTGTACTCCACTTCTCTGGGAAGGCTTTACACTAGATTTTGGAACATTGATGAGAGGATTTGATTGCTTTCAGCCACAAGGGCATCAACGATGTCAGGTACGGATGTTATATGATTAGTTCTGGATCGCAAACACCATTCACACGATAGTGAAGTGAAGGTGAAGTGAAGTGACTCTTTGTCATTGTGAACACGCTCAAGCACCACAACGAAATGTGACCTCTGCATTTAACGCATCACACATGCACACGTGGAGCAGCGGGCAGCTACCAACAGCGCCCGGGGAGCAGTGTAGTGGGGCGGCTTTTTTAAAGGCATAAGCACTGTTATTAATGATGACATTGTAGAATTATTAGAATTCTAATTTTATTCTGATTTCTTACAAACCTCTGACATTTTGATTCTGAAGATGTACAAATACTAACACACACACACGCACGCGCGCGCCCGCGTATACACACGCACACACACACGCACTCTATAACACAGCATAAAGAAGAGACCACATCATAAATCACATATTGCGTGACTATGTTCCAGATACCAAAGCCCATAGCCAGTTGAGGTCAGTGCCAAGGTCTATGTGTGTCTCAGTGAAGAATGTGTCTTATTAGGAGAAAAAGCTTCCTCTCGTCTGAGCTTGCTGATAAAACTAATCTGGATATAAACAGCAGCACTCCTCCCTCAAAATGCATTTCAATGTGATATGATGAGATAAATTTCATCCACTAGTATGTTTATTTCACCTAGCTGGGAGTTTTTAATGGCTTCTCTATAATCCTGCTCACTGAATATGATTCATTGAATGAGCAGACTCACAGAGATCAGTAAGTTGTCTTTTTTATTAGCCTTCCTATTGGCTATTATTTGGCTTTTTGTAACCAGTATCAGAGTGAATTTAAGGTACATGTAAGTATAATGACTTAAGTGCTGTAGATAACACAGCAGATAAAATATATAATGGTCTATTTGTGTGTGTTCGTTTTTAACTGTGTGAATATTTATTACGTTGTAAACACATAAGGGATTTACAATTTATTACACTACTAAATTAACATCTTGGATTCATACCCTGGATTATGCTCATTTGATTTAGCACCAAAAATTTAACTGTGCTGAGGGTGTAAAGTGGCAGCTCCATAAAACAACTTCCATAAAACCCCTTATCCACCAGAGAACTTCGACCTAAAATCTGGTAGCTTTATTTCCAGTACTGCTTCATTGCTCAATATCATCCAAATGTATTATTATGTTTAGAAAATATCTGCAATATAACTGAGTTATATATCTGTTTATTAACACTATTGTTCCATTCTTTAATATAATTCAACATTGTTTCATTATTATTTACATTTGTCCTGTAACTCTGCAATAGAACCACTGCCAGTTTGTGAGAAATGGAGCCCAGACCATAAAACAATGAGGCCTTTGTGGGTATTGTCTTCCCTAAGCCAGTCTGAAGTGTCACATATGAATGTAAATTGCACAATCAATCATGGGTGACATTTAAGAGCTATACCTGGGTGATGTAAACAACTCTCAATGCATGCAGCTTATACCAAACCCCCCTAACACACACACACACACACACACACACACACATACACATGCACATCTTGCTCCTTGCAACGAGCGATCCACACTACAACGCTTCTTCCCACTAGGCTATATGGCAGCTCCTATATGCTGGATGATCTCCACGCTGAGTTTGTGCCGCTGGGGGTTCAGGGAAGATGCATATCGGAGGAATGGTGCGGGCGCTGTGTGCATGCACTGTGCCATCTTACATCGACCAGTCGCTTCGAATGCTTACATAACTCAAGTGCTGCTTACATAAGCTATAAGATGTGTACAGCGGAGAAATGTGTTTTAAGCATTTAAGATGTGATCATGTTTGGCAAGAGCACTTGAAAAGCAAAATTGTCTAACCCCTCCCCCCACTCCTACACCTATAAACACACACCATATAGAGGTCTGACAGAATGTGCCACAGCCACAGTGCTACAGATGCACTCTAATAGAGTGATTTCAGATCATGATTTAATATTCAGTGTGATGGCTTGTCCAAAGTTTATGTAATTTAAAAATATCACAAATGTAGGCAATCAGCCAAGAAATGGGTGGTGACTAAAGTGTACTTCTTCAGTTTGATGCTGGAGACAAACTTAACATAGCTAACAAGTTGTGAAAGTTTTTAGCCACTCTAGCCATTGTGCATACTGCACACATGTATGACGACTTAACTACACAATCTGCATTATGGCAATTAGATGGCAGAGGCTTCCATTACTTGTTAGCCACATTCTTCTGATTCTGTGAGTATAATAGGATTTGATTGCATTCAGCCTCAAGAGCATTGGTGAGGTCAGGTACTGACGTTAGATGTTTAGCTTAGTATCATAAATGACACTACAACTCATTCCAAAGGTATCACTCAGCTCATCACTCCAGAAAACACAGTTTTACTGTTTTCCAGCACCTCATCTTTATAGCCTTCATGTGCACCTGTTCCAGAACATCCCATTCTATTTGTAATACTTCTCTAATGAGACACAACTCACTTAAGATTGTTCCAAATACAAACCCCATTTTTAGGATTTATTTCCCAAAATGCAATAAAAAAAACAAAAAAAAACTTTTATTTAACTGACAAACATACAAAGAAAAACATTATCAATAGTTTTACTTACCAACCTACGTGTATTCTGTAAATATACACAAATTTAGCATTTGATGGATGCAACACACTGAACAAAAATTGGGACAGAGTCAGGTTTACCATTGTGTTACATTACATTATCTTTTTTATCATTTTGGAACTGAGAAGACTAGATGTAGAAGGTTTTAAGTTGCATTTTGTGATGCAGTGAGGTTCTATGTTAAGAGACAATAGTTTTCTAAAGTGCTACTGAGCCCAGGTTGCTGTATTTCTCACAGCAGCTTGATGGTTTCTTAGGCAATGCCACCTGACGGCTTGAAGATCAGATGCATTCAACAGCATCCATTTTCTAAACAGCTTCTTCCATTTCCGGGTTGCGAGGAAGCTGGAGACAATCCCAGCTAACTACGGGCCTAAGGCGGGGTACACCCAGGACAGGCCAACCCACAGGGCATTTTTTTCTGAAACCTTTCACAATTTTATTTAATGTAGCTGTAGCTAATTTTCTGCAATTTTTTATTAAAAAACTTTCTTTTGAGCTGACATTTGTAAATACGATGTACAGTATCATTTATGGTCCATTGGTGTAGCTTTTCTGTATAGGGTTGTGATTTAAATTAAAAAATAACTTCCCTTATGTCAAATAGAAAAAACAGAGACGTTCCTCATCCTTGTTAGAACTGAGGCTATCGTTATAGGCCAAGTGTCTGAGGTGTGTGTATCCTCCTAGAATCGAAATTAGGGTCAGAGTTCCTTGGTCTTAAAACAGCTGGAAAACTAACATGAGCATGAATGGCTTCTACATTTGTTAATCCAGGAGAGGACACCAACAATGCTTCTATCACTTACTACCAGATGCTTGTGAAGGGAGCATCAGTATCAGCCCACAGTGCTGCAGGCTGTAAAGTCAATAGTGGAGCTTTGCTCTTTATACACACATACACTGAGGCATACACGAATGCACAAACACTCACAACAGAGCATTTCAGATGGAATCTCCACACCAAGCTAAATGCACTTAAGGGTTGCCTGGCTCTCCACACCTGTCTTTGAGATTACGACTTCAGACGCTGTATTAAAACATCAAGTAAACAAGTGGCGGGCAGCGCAGTTCATTAAACACATTTCTCCCTGTTCGCTGATAAGGGGTTTAAGAGGAATGGTTTATCTCTGGTCTGATAGGACACTGATGAAATGGAGCAGATAGAAGGGTCCAGAACGCCACTGGAGACGGCCCATCTAAAACCCTTTCACCCTCTCCCCATCATGGCTCAAACTAAACCACTCTCCACATCTATCCGCTTCTTTATCTTCACGTCTTGATATGTAGGCTTTTGGAACATGGGGTTCAAAGGAATTAGCTGCAATAAAATATTAGCACCAATCATTTTATGATGGGAACAGTGTGCAAAGGGACAACATATATACAAAGTATATGCCAGTTAATCACAACATTGTAATTACGCCTTTGAAAATGTCATCTGTTCTAATAGCTGTTTCCATACACTGAAGCTTTTTTATGAGAAAAATAATAATTTCTCCTGGAGCTTATTCTGTGAGCAGCAAGGCTAAGATGCTACTGCACCCGTGGGAAATCAAGTCCTTCCCACTGCTCCCTGGTCCAGGCAGGAAAAAGTAGTGGTTATGTACGGTGCAAACTGCCACTATTGTGACTGTATGCATAATTAATGTGGCGAATGCAAGCACGATCATCAGTGTTACGTGACGTGTGTGCATATGTGAATCAGTATGCGCAATGCAAGCCTATGACTGATTACAGGGATGACTGTGAGTGTGTATGTGTGGAGATGATGTGTCAGTGTGTGTGTTTATCTCCTCCGAGTATATACACACAGCAGGAGGGATCATGAGATATAAAAGCATGTGAAGAGTTCAAACACAGCCTAGTTGTGGGAGCCGAGAGAAAGAGAGAATATAGCTGCCGGCAAATTTGGCCGCCTGCATAAATGTGTCGATTAGGTAGCGCTGCACAGGAGATCGCTGCTATTCAGTAACTTTGCACAAGACTGCCTTCATAATGCCATACAGCTCATCCAAATAAAGACCCTCAAAGCACCCTACAGTTTCAGACATTCTTACTGATGGTTTATCATGTTCATTTTACATTACAGACAATGGAAAGCTGCGATAGAGGAAGGTGTAGTATTAATGCGTAAATATATGTAGGAACGGAAAAGCTATGCATCATAAGGTTTTATCTCGCAGGCCAAGGCTTATCTTCCTTATCAGCTTTAATCCTATTTATGCCTGCATTAGCCCATATTAGGGTCAGAGATAGACTAATGGAAATTTCAAATAACTTCAGAGGTCTGCAAATGGCAACAATGTTGAACATTACGTTTCTTCTAATTAATCACATATTATCCAAATATTTCATATATAATACTCCATATCGTTGCTGTCCACAGAAAGCATGGATCACTATTTTCATTTAACATTTGAACACAACAGTCATCCTTTACATTGTGTGAAACATTGTGTGAAACACATGTTCATCAAAGAAATAATACAAATGGTCCAAAATGAGTTACGTTTACATTTAGCTGACGCTTTTATCCAAAGCGACTTCCAAGATGTGGAGCAGAGTAGTGGGACGGTACCTTGCTCAAGGGTACCTCAGTAGTGCCTGAGCTGGGCCTTGAACCTGCAACTTTCAGGTCCCCAGCGCAATGTCCTAACCACTAGGCCACCCTAGTTAGAACAACATGTTTTAACATATTTTTGCCATTTCCTTTGCCAATATTCCATATAATATAGAAGATATCCTTGCAGTGGTCAAGAAGAATATACAGCTCTAAAAAATATTTAGCGTGATGCATTGCATATCAATGATAATTACAGAAAAAGAACATATGTTTACTTTTCCTTTATTATCAAAATCATCTGTGCAATTTACACCTACTTTATATTGCAGCAATGTAAAATCTGCAGTAAAGAGAAATGTAAGCATTAATGGATAAATGTATGCAAGAACACAGAAGCCAGGTTTTATCTCACAGACTAAGGCCTTTCTTCCTTATCAGCCTGAATCCTAGTGATGTCCGCTTTGGCCTACATTAGTGTCAGTAATTGTATAACTTTCACAATTTCACAAAAAGCTCAAAACTGTCCTCGCAACACCATATAGATTATTAAAACGAACAACAATAACAACAACAACAAAAACAGGAAAAAACAACAACAAACTGTCGTTTGCACTCAAAGTAAGACTGGCCACACAGCAAAGCTACTTACACCCTAAAAAGAAAAAAGAAAAAATAAAATAAGTGGGCATGTCTGCAAATGGGTGCCTGGCTGGTGGCAAACAAATGCATAAACACAAAGACCAAAAGCACACTATGAGGTTTTATCTCATAGCATAAGGCATTTTTCTCTTATCAAGCTCACTTCCATTTATGCCTACTTTACCCCATATTAGCGTCAGTACAAGAGTGATCATATAATTAAAATTTCAAAGAACTTCACACATAAATTAATCTGTTTTTTCTTCTTTGAACATTTACAGGGATCCCATTGGCTGGCTGTACATTTCCTCCAGCGTCTGCCGGACAGAGGGGTGGGAGGTCGTAAGAACAAGAAATTCCTCACACTCATGTACCTAGTTTCCAAGCAACCTTGCCTCAAACAAGCAAGGAGGAGCGTTCCCACAAAACACACTCACACACACACAATAATTAAACTTGATTTAAAATCTTTTTTTTTTTTTTCTAAAGCCTTCCAACTCTTCCAGACTTTTTTTGATATAATTGCACAAAAAAATCATATAGCATGTATAGCTGATACCATCTGGTACAACCTGATATTCCAGCCATACAAAAAACCTTCTCAGCCACAATCAAGTGCTATCTATCTAACCAGTAAAACAGTGACATAACTTCAGTCATTCACCTCCTACTTGGTTTATTCATTGTAATACTTGGGAGGAAAGGGTATTTGACAGAAGACATCAGCATTACAGAATACAGGAGAAACTCAAGACCTTTTTTTAATTAAGTTCTAATCAGATCTAAACTTTGGTCCAAACCTACATATAGTCAATAATATACTGTCTTAGTCTGACAAAGCACAACATAGCAAGTTTTGGTTTCTAAATCTGGCAGCAGTAAAACATAATTTCCACATGCTTTCTGTAAGAGACACCTGAAGCTTGCCAGTACATCTAACACGTCATCGTCACTGGAAAGCGCTCTGATCCTAAATCCACTTTTATCAACACGCTTGAAGGAGAATGCTAACTGCCATTTCTATTACTTTAGCTTACAGACACTTTCAATGGCCAGCAAGACCTTGAGTGATGAGGGGGTAGAAGAAGGCTATTTAGGCTCTCTTGCATGATTGTAGCCATCAATGATTATTTAACTTGTGATCTCTAGACAGTAGGGCCAATGCTTAGACGATTGCACCCCTCAGGAGCCCTTCCAACAGAATTACTACCAAGCATGACTAAAGCTCAGCGTGAACCTTTACCCAACTCTATATTCCTAATCTGTTATTCTTAGTAAGCAAGTCATCAATAGCCAAAATAAACAAAAGAAAGTAGCCTCATTATCAGTTCTCTGTAATTTAACTTCAAATCCAATGATTTTAAATTGTTAAAATGTATTAAAGGTGGTAGATGGGCTGTGAAAAACCCAAATGAAATGAAATATGAAGCCAAACAAAACCAGGCAAGAGATTATATCCAGCTCACACCCAAACAAACCTGACCAAAAAGATGGGCCTCGTGTGGAATAGTGTCATCATGCCATCACCTGACCTGGAATCCAGCCATGTTCAGAACATACTGGCTAGCAAACATGCTAGAGCTTCTGGTTCATAGTTTCCCTATGTTTCATAATCCATACACAGAGATGGCACTTTGCTTTAAGGCATTATGTGCAAATGTGCCATCCACCCACTCTTCACATACTGTCACTGCAGTGAGGCAACTCATTAAAAGCCACAGACATCTGCATAGAGCTGCACAGCACAAACATTATCCTCTCCACCATGTGGGAGGAACGCTAGGTAATTATCTATACGTCTGTTTTGATAAAGTCATAGTTTGAACAGCTGGGCAGAAAATGAAATAATCTGAGGTGAAATGCTTTGGCCTTCAAGCAGTTCCACTGCTCATTCCCTTTCCTAATTCCAGAGGCTGCTTGCAGGTGGACCTCACTCTTGATTGAGCTGTTGATGAGATGACATTTTTCTGCATATGGGCCTAAATTTTGAAGAATGCTTTAGCTTGTTCTTAACTATACTGCATGAAGCTCTTTACACATTGCTTACTCTAACATATTGTAAAGCATTTAGAGGGAGTACAAGGGAAGTAGAATTATAGATAATTATTAATGTATTTAATCTGGTGGCAATGATGTTCCATTGTTACCTGTATATGACATGAAATAAAAGTTCTATTAAATTTGACTGAAATAAATTCCTAGATCAAAATCAGTCATTATAAATGAATAAAAGAAAAAAAGGCATTGATCTGTACAAATGAAACATGAAGTATCCATTCCATTTGGTGTCTGCCCAATCTGCTATGAGCAACCTGGAAAAAAATGCAATATCTCCAGAACCCTGGAAAAACAGTCCTCTAAAAAGAAACTAAAACACACTTGATTGTTGGAATTTTTATGCCTCCTGTGGTTTTCATCATTTAAAAATGTACTGCTTGCCTTTGCACATGTAGCTTAATGCAGTTGTCAAAGCCAGGCAGGCTCACAGCAGGCAGTCCTGGGGGAGTGCTTGGCAGCCAGTGCAGGGAGAGGAAGGGAGAGGTCATAGATTAACACTGACGGCATGAAATGAAGTGCCGTTCACTCTGGTCTCGTCAAGCAGGGCGAGGGGAGTCACGCCATCACACGGTTCACCCATGAACATGGAGGGCTGTAATGAAGAAGATTTACAGCCTCGGTTTTTACATGTTAAGGGCTCGTTACATGATGGCAGTGTCTGGCATATATCCTTCAGTGTGGAAGAGACGCAGAGGTTGACTGGCAGGTTGAGGCTCTTAATGGGCATAAATGATGAACACTGAATGGAGCAGTAAGTGAATCCACCGCCATCATTACTCAAACGCCCACCATTACTAGGTGAAGTGGCACATCAGAGGCACAACTCTTAGCATGGCTCGCCCCATATTCTGACAAATCCCACCAATATTCTATTAATCAACCACCCGTATTCTGACAATCTGACTCATATTTCAAGCATCTCAACCATATTCGGATAATTGCATCCATATTCTGTCTAATCTCACCTGTTGTCCAATAAATATCACATATATTCTGACAAACTCACTCATATTGCACCAATTCTCTGTGCATTCCATTAAAGGCTGCTCATATTCCAATAATCTTTTCACATATAACCTCTCACAGCACCGTCTGCATCCTCTGAGTTTTAACAATACTCTGGTCCAAGCCACACCCTTTCCCCAAGTGAGGCCTCTTTTGTATCTGGTTTTTATTTGGTGATATTCTCTGATATTCCTATTCATGTTGATGTTTATGCTTGATTTTTACTTTGCCTTTGAATTATGTTTTTGGATCTTTGTATTAAAGTGCTCTTTTTTCAAAAGCTGCCCCCCATCACAAATCTCCCATATTCTGATAATTCCACCCATATCCAGACACATTTTTCATGTATTCCAATCAAAACCACACTCATACCAATAACTGCACCCACATTCCAAGACTCTTAACTGTATCTCAAAAACTCCCGCATGTATCCCAATCATTTTACCATCCGTCACATTCCACCTCTATTCCACCTTCTGCGCTGGGATTGGACAGTAGTTTACACATTGCTCGTTCCAACCCTGCCCCCACAAAGAATCACGCCCACATGCCCTTTTCATCGTGACCATATAACCACACTCTTCATCACGACCGCACTCTTTATGACCATGCCCACAAACACTCTTCATCGTGACCACACCCACACACTCTTCAGTGTGGCTCACAGACAGAGGACAGTACATTACTGCTAATGGAGGTAAAAGAGGATATTACCTCAATGTTAATGGAGCACAATTTATGTAGGAGAAGGAAGAGTGTGCTTACACTGACCACTCCAAGATGCAACTAACAGGAATTTAAACTGTTCTCAGGAGGGAAAAAAATACACACTACCTAAAGCAAGGCATGAATGAATAATCCAGCACTCAAAATCAGCAGTAAAACTTTATTGTTTAATTCAACCTCTTAAAGCACAGATATAAATGATTTATGTAAGACTAAACTGCGTATCTCATATATTAGGACAAAAGAAAATCCTGAAAGCTGTTAATTTTCTCAAAACAGTAATCAGATGCCAGGTCAGAATAATGAAGCATTTACGAAGGGAGAGCTAAAAACGGTAGAGAAGTGTGCTTTTATATTTAGTGCTTAGTGCAGCATTGATTTTTCATTTCAATCATTTCAAAAGAATGTAAAAACCTTTTATTGCATTCCACATGCTTGCATTTGTGAATGTTATGGGTTTATGCAGGAGTGGCCAAATCCTGTCCTGGAGGGCCGGTGTCCAGCACAGTTTGGTAGTTCCCCTGCTCAAACTCACTCACTACACCTGACAGTTAACCCTATGGCACCCCGGTTTACAGGCTGTGGTCTGTTCTTATGGGCTGACCGATTATAAGCCTGGCTGGTAATCAAAGTCAATATTTATTAGCTATTATTTGCTAGCTTGCTAGCTATTTATACTTGCTTTATTATTTGATAAATGCACATCTCTAATGCATTCATGACTGAAGAAAAAACCCTTCCGACTCCCTCGGCTAAGTGCTACACATGCAGGTTTGTAGGATTGGTTGAAAGAAGCATGATGGGAAGAGTACAACTCATGACCACAACCATAGCCTGTCTCAATGTACTCAATACAGTGTTACTGGATTTGTGAAAGGCTGCCCCCTCCCAGTCTCTGTGTGTCTATGAAATATGCAGGTAGCAAGGTGCACAAGTGAAGTAAAAGGTTGCACATGCATGTTAAATACACCGTGCAGAGTGTTGAGGAATTGATGGTGTTGAGGAACTCATTCACTTACTCATTCCCAACCATACAGTTTCAGATAGCCTCTGGAATGTAGAATTCAGATATGTTGTTGCCAAACAAACATGAGTCATACATGCAGCTCCAAACCTTCCATACTTCTCATTCAGGGGCAGTGGTGGTGTAACTGTTAGGGAGTTGCACCTATGACCTGAAGGTTGCCGGTTCAAATTCCAGACTATTACAAGTATCACTGAGGTACCCATTAGCAAGGAACCATCCGCAAGCACTACTCTCCAGGTGCTGCCCACGTCTACATGAATGGGTTAAATGCAGCGGTCACATTTTGTTGTGGTGCACTGTGTGCTGTGCTATGGTGGGTTCACAATGACAAATAATCACACACTCACTCCTTTATGTATTTTCCTGTTTTCCAAATGTTGTATATGTGCTCCACTCATTTTAGCTGTAGTTTCAGGAAGATGTCTTTTTAATCATTTATATTTTCAGTGCCAGTTAGTATTTTTTATCTATTTAAAGGTTTTTTTCATAATCTAGAAGCTCCATGCACTTTATTATTTATGATTATTGAAAGTTTAGAGTATTTTAGTAAACATTATGTTCCTTTTTTATTTATTTTCATGCAAATAAATAGTATCGGCCCCACACAATGGCCTCCTTGTATACCGATAATCAGCATTGGCCCTGAGAAAAAAAAATAGTCAATCCCTAGTTTTCATGTAGCCACACTTTTTTTTTTTTTTACTGAGTCTCAGTTTCTTTGATTGCTTATTTAGTTTGTTTATCTTGTTTATGCATGACTGTATACAAATGTAATAACACAGACAGTGTACATCTGAAAATACATCTGCAAAAACAAGAACCAAAGGCGCTGAATCAAGGGTGAAGCCACCTTGCTTTTCTCAGAGCAGGAGATAAGTCACAAGATTAGCTATACTACACCAATGCATCGCTTCAAGTCACTTGTCAGCGTCAAGTGGCATGCAAGATGCTGGGTTTGGTTTAGAGTAGCCCTCAAAGCCCTTCTTCTCAACAGGGTGGCATGACTGTCCTTTTGTCCTCGAGCATTTACAGCCTTTTTTATAGCTGGAGAGGCCATGTTTTTTAATGAGATCCTTCAAATGGACCATTACAATGAGCGTCCACCTAAAGATCATGCATGCAAAATTTCATGCAAATGGCATCTGTACTTCACGGTAAGCTGTTAACTTTTGCCGTGAAAATATAACACAAAGTTCATGTAATTTAACCTGTGAGACCTGTGGCATGAATCTTTGCTCGCCTTCAGTGAGGTTTTATTGTTAAAGAAAAAGATTTTTTGACCTTTTTCACTGGACTATAATGTCGTTTCTAATGAGGGAACTATTAGAGAATTTTGCCCACTCACTAAGAGAAAAAAAAACCTTAAGTGTCTCAAAGTGAAACACTACATCTCTTCACAATATTTCTTTCACAATCTTTAAAAATGCTCTACTGTACATGCTTTCAGCATTCAGCCTTTGAGTGAAGGTACATCAACCGTGACCCCTAGATAAAGTTGGCTTTATTCAGGCTCACACCACCAGATTACTGCCTGATGGCATGAAGGTTTTCGTGGGTTGCCCAAAGCACTAATGGGTAATTCAAAGCCATTAACCTTTTTATGTGAATGCTCAAATTAAATGTCAAGATTCCTCTGAATTTTGGGCTAACATGAGGACGACAGCAGTGGTGGTATACTTTGAGTCATTTTCTGTTGTTATAAAGACCTTATGGTTGTGTTATTCTACTCTGAAAAAGGAAACCAGCATGCTTACATAATTGGTATAGAGCATTATGGAACAAAAGCTCTTTCACTGCTTATATCTTTGTATAAGTACATTGTGAGAGTTTTTGTTTTCTATAAAATGCTTGACCTTGCTGTATTAGGTGTAGTTTTGAAATCAGCTTTCAAAGCTCTGTGGACAACAGCATCATGACTAAGCAAAGCGGCACTGGCATTAACCGCAGGATGCGAAATTATGCTGAAATCTTTAGATATGGATGGGGGCAATAAACACATATTGATTCTGCAGGAGTAATCGCTATGTGGGAGTGGGCCACCCTACCAGACTGTACACATAACGTAAAGCAAAAGCCAATTTTCTCTCTTGTGTGGCCAAGGTATAAAAATTTAATGTTGCACACTTCAAACACAAATTGAGAAGAGGTGAAGAAAGTGGCAAGGAGGGGGAGAAAACACAATACAAAAGCTGCACAATCTTGTGAAAATTTAATGCGGGGGCTCTCCTTTGTGACCGTGAGAAAAGACAGAATGTCATTCTGGCCATTTCATTGTCTGTCTCTAGTGATTTCAGCTGTTTCCTTCAGTGACGAAAAGGCCTCGTTCAGTCCATTCATAATGATACTGTCAAACAATTACAGGTGCCCAGCATAGACATGCTACTGTGCTACAGAAATCAATCACCGGACTTGGTGCCAACTTGTACATTACCTATTGGCGATAGATGGTTCTTGTGGAGCAGGACCTTTAACTGATGAGTTTCACAAATCACCCTAAAGATCATTTCCCTCTCCGCCATCCTGTACCTGTACTGCAGAGTAATAAACAGCACAGCCACCAGAGACTCTTTTATTAAAGCCGGTCACATAGCTCGCCTGATCTCTTACTTACCACCATGGGACTATCCATTCTGTCCACAGAGAGGCTCGAAGGTCACGGCTAAAAAGTGTCACAGCAGTTCCTTAAAGTCAGTATAACAAAGCATGCTTGCCTGGCCTTACCTGCTCATATGCCTTTATGGGTGTTTTATGTGAAGACTATACCTGCAGCAAACGCTCCTGAGTCACTATATCACAAGTGATGCAGCAGGAACATATGTGATCATTTTGATTCACGGTCAAAAGGGTTGTACACATAGGACAAAACTAATTGGACTAGAGGACTCCATTGTATAACCTATAGAGTGATAAATAAATGAAGGAGAAGCCAGACCTCTGTATTATAATTTTTTTTTGGTAAGGTTGTGAAATATCTCTTGACCATGATTGCATTCTGCAAATTTATTGCATGACCCTTGCTTATATTTCAAAATACAGTTGTATTAAAGCAGCAGATATTCAAAAGGTAGTTCAAGAAGCTGCCACAGCCATTCAAAAAACACAGAACTCTGCTCTTGAACTCAGTAATGCAGTGTTTTGTGAACAGACTCTCCAGCACATCTAGACAAGCCGTATGCTTTTCCACAGCTCACTGTGCAGTGCACCTCTTATTTCTGGTCCCAGCATCCTACATGTTGTTCCTTGGGAGACATGGGGTGTGTGCGAGGAGAAGAAGGACATCTCTCCTTGACTGACCAAAAGCTGTCAGACTGTCCGGCAGGCAGCTCCCAGAGTGCATAGTTGAGCCATGTGGAAATCATGTGGCTCTGTAAAACAGCTCATAAAAGTGTCTGGCTAAAATGCACTCAGGCCAGCAGTGGGTCTGGGCCTTTTCGAGGAGCCGAGGCCAATCAGAGCTGACTTGCTGCAGGGAGTCCTGTGATCAGACACTGGGAAAGCGTTGCCTCCAGAATGGCCTCTTGGGATCCTCTGGAGTTTTAGGTGATATCTGTGTTGGCCCTTAGCATTGGAAGGGGCACTTATGAATCCAAGCATGCTTTACAGTGTGTAAAGTCTAGGAGCGTTGCCTGGGCCAAAGGTCAGTTGAATGAGGTCAAAACAAATGTTTTTTTGCTCTCCACATGAAGGACAAGACTTGGTAAGCTAATCTGCCAGAACAATTGACAGACAAACAAACTCATAGCGATTGGACTAGCTACTATTTATACTTGATTTTATAAATGAAATTTGTTTTCCTCTGTTCCTCCACAGAAATCAAAACAAATCACTTCAAATCGACCGGCAAATTAACACGTCTGAAGCTGAAAAACAAAAACACTCCCCGAGTCTAGATTCTAGCTTATTTCTTTTGTGACCTCATACTTTCTGTGCCAAGCGGTGATTTTGGGTGACGGAATAAGTATGTGCAACTAAGGTTCCCTGCAAAGTCCTGAAGTTACCTCTAGTAATGGCCTTCTATATGCCATCAGTCATGGCAGCCAGTGACAGGATCTCTTTCCGCCAGCTCTACGAGGCAGACAGGAAGGTTAAGGGGCCGTCTTAATTGTCTTAATGTGCTGTCGGCCGACCCACCATGATCTGGATCAGGAAAGGAAAGGGGGAAGCCGAGGCAAAGACTCTCTGCTTTCCCCTGTGCAGGGTAATGGCTGCCATTACAACGATGCGATCCACAGCCATTCGTCATGCAGGGCCCAGATGCAGTCACGCCAGAGGGGTTTGGCGGCTGGAAGATCAGCAGCCACTGTAATGGAGAATGTGTCCTCATCGCACTGAGGTGCTTTCCCCTCGACTCACCCCATCAGCTGACAGCAGGAGTGGCATGACTCTGCTTTGATGGACGCATGTCTATAGATCAAAGGTAATGGCCTGTCTGGGGCCTGCTGTAGCTAACAGCTCCCTTTACAGAGCTTCATATGGCAGCCTGCAAGGACCAAATGTAAGCACCAGTACAGAATGTGTGTAACTGAGCCATGCTAAGAATATTCTTCATGAGGTCATATCTGACATCTGTGCTAAAATCATTTGGTTCAATAAGACAGCGGCTCTAGTCGCTAACCTTTGGAAGTCAAGTGTTATTGCTGTCATTGTCCAATATATTTCACAGGTGATTATATAATGAAATATTTAATTTACATACATTCACAGTTCATTTACATTTTGTATTGACAGCTTTGAGTCTGAATCTATTTGTTGTGACTGCTGAACTCAAATGGTTCCACAGCCTTATGACTAGAGTTTTTATCTTCAGGTCATAAAGCTCCTAAATCAGGATCATCACGTCATGTCTCACATCCAGTAGGACTCACCTGGACAACATATCATTGGAGTGTTCAGGGCTACATTTCACTACACGTTGTACTAGTATAACTATATATGTGAGAGACATCTTTAATCTTGAATTCTAATATTTTTTTATTTCACTGTCAAGAAATCACAGCAATATCTAGCATGACTGTAAAGTGAAGAATGTTTTTCTTTATAAAAAAACAACATGCAAATTTCAGTTCCAATTTCAGTTCCCTGAATGTCCTTTTATCTACTTACAAAACACGTATGTGGTAGGGATTAAACATGTGGAATCTGAAAGCTCAACATTTCTCCAATTATATCCATGAACCGCAAGTGAGAAATAGTTAATATTAAGTTAAAGTATTTTTATTTTTGCTAATAACTGTCCCTTCTAAAGGCTGACTTCTAGTCACAGATTAGGCCTAGCACTTTGCCAAAAAGCTTTTTTTTTTTTGCTGAGAATCTCCATTAACAGCAAAAAACAGTCCAAAGCTGCACCCAAGTAACATCTTGGAAGCCATCCCAAATAATTTAATAAGTATTTACCATCCTTAAACTATTTTGTTCCTCATAAATAAACCTGAATCAGGGTCAACTGACTTAACCTTTTAAAGAGACCAAGTACTTCAGGTCCTCATTCTCATATCATTTTAAAGTAGTTATTAAAAAATAAGTTAAGACCAAGAGGAGTATTAGGCTTAGGGTTCAATGGGTTTAATTCTTGCATTAGTGTTTCACCAACAATTCTTACTCCCGTCAGCCCATAAGGAGTTTATATATTATGCAAACTTATCTACATAACTGTCAAAATATTTTACTGAAAAAAACAATTGTCTCACATCTTAAAATAAAATTTGTAATGGTTGAGAAATGAGGTCATGGGTTTCTAACATACAATGAACACTGAGAGTGTAGCGAGAAAATGGTGGGGGTGCATGAGGCATGGTCGGGGAGAGGGGGGGGGGTGATCTGAGGGTCTTAAGAGCACACTATGGCCTCAGCCTTCAGGCAAACAGGCCATGCCTGTGTCCCCTGAGACCAGGCTGTGGAGCGCTGAAGGCTGGGCAGTTTTCATTTGTCAGGGGTCATTTCCATCACACACACTGAAACGAACAGCTGCCTTGCCTTCTTAGGGCTATTCCTCCTACGCACTTCAGTATGTCACTCACACTATTAGTATCAGTATAGCTCGCGGCCCTGGCTTTTCAACACCATGTTGCTATTGTTCGTCCATCGTTCTCTGGAATGTCCATTCTGAACATTTTTGCTTCAGTAAGATACAGAGGGAGACAAATGTTGCCATTGTACATTCACTGCCTACAAAAGGTTAAATTGCATCTAATGTAGGTTTGATAGAAAGATGGAGAAGGTTGTTTTTTTAAATTCACATAATTTCACATAAACAGCTGCAAATACGAATGTAGATTTTTTTTAGACATTTGGCTTTGGACACACACACACACAGGGTGATCTTGTTTAAATAGATTTTGTCAGCAGTTTTTGCAGTCAGAAAGAAATACATATTTTCTGCAAACCCTATTCTTTGAAAGTTTGATAACACTTCCTATACTCTTCTCTTGCTCCTTACTGATTAAAGGTTAACATGGGTGGATCTGATGCAATCACTGACTGCTGGGCTTTGCTGTGCAACCATGTGGACTCTGCTATAGATATTTTAGTACAGCAAGGTCTTTCAAATCTGCTCAAATCTGGTTTCTCATTTTTATACATTCACTATTAGTATTAGGGCTGCATAATTCCTGATTAAATTAATATTAATTGTCTTTGCTTAGAATTCAGATCATAATGATATGATATTGTAATGATATGATGTGGAGGCTTGATGTAGGTGCAGAGTCCATTTTTGATAAGAAATATACCAAAAATAAGATCAAGGAAGAAGGAAGAGCAGAGTAACGATTTGGTATGTTTACAGTTACTTTATTATTAAAGAGTAAAACTAGCAACATGTAACAGCTCTAACCAATAACAAGGCAAGCATGGGTTGTGTTTCTATAGAACCTCAACCAAGAAAGAAAACTAAAAGAGGAGGAGATTTGGTGGGGGAACAGAAGAATGTGAGCCATTACATGTTGCAATGAACCTTTCATCAAGGGCAAGCTCAAGAAAACTTAGGTTTCCCATTGAAGTTTTTTCAGACTTACAATAAGTATAATAAGTATAAGATCATCTTTATTTAGAAAATAATCTCTGGAATTGTTTAATTGATGACGGTTGTTGAAATTAATAAGAAAAAAGGTCATATAGATAATTATAACGTATATAATGTAAATGATAAAATGTTTAAACAAACAAAACTCAGCAAAAAAGTTCAAAATATGCCAGTGCTGGGTAGGATAAACCATGTATAAACTGAGTTATTCATATAACAGCAATGCAGGGTCAGTTTAACTGGCATGTCTTTTGTTATACAGTAACCCATAAACCAGGTGATGAAAATGACCCAAAGCATACATGCACATTACAGTAATAAATATGAAGCTGACAAATAGAGTTGGTTTGTGCCGTTTACTTCAGTAATATGAATTAGTACAGTTTCCTTATGCCAAAAGATGCCAGAAATTATCGAATTTTGGGTTTTCTTCCTTTCTCTTCTTTCTTTCTTTCTTTCTTTCTTTCTTTCTTTCTTTCTTTCTTTCTTTCTTTCTTTCAAGTGATGACTTGTGATGACTTCTTCTGGAATGTAATCTGTGGTCTATCTTCCCAGTAAAGATTGGGTCAAACTTTGTTTTAATTTCACCTGATTATTTACAGTGCTCAAATTACTAACAAACTCTGTAAGAAATTGGGATGGTATTTGGTTAGAATTAGTTTAGACTAATTAGATTAAAATAGAATTTATTGTTTAATTTAAAGATAATTTAGGTAAAGACAATCTGAGCATCTACACATAATTTTTGGTGGGCTCTAAGTAAACTGTTGTTAAACACTTTACTGCTGTCAGTTTCTTCATATAAAAGTGAAATTACTTATTTTGTCATGTCATATCCCAGATTTGAACCCTGGTGAAAAGTGCAAGAATTTGAAAAGGGCAGTACATGCAAGAAAACCCTAAAATCTTTTGAACTCAACTGAAGGAATGCTTTTTTGCATGAAGGAGTGGTCAAAAGATTTCAGCAAGCTAGTGTTACAGACTGATGGAAAATTGGAAATGGAAAGTTATTTTTGCTAAAGGGGGAAGTACAAGCTTCTGAGGTCAATGAGTTACTTTCTCCACAGAATAATTTTATATCTATTAATATTTTTATTGAATAAATTATTGAAAAGACTACTGTTCCTTGTGATTTCATTGAAGCATATCACATTTACATGTAGGAAGTATTAAAGAGGGTTAAATGTTTGCCTAAATACATTTTTATGGGATGTACTTATTTTTTCACATAACTGCAGCTTGCTACCACATACTATGAAGAAGATAACTCATTTAAAAAATAGTTAAAATATAAAAATAGACTTTCAAACATTAGACTGTAATAGCCCATCTCTCCCCCACTCTCTCTCTCTTCCACTCACCCATCTCAAAAACCATGATTAAAGTCCTAGAGACCTCTGATCATCCTCACCCTTTTTAGAAGCAGTCTCAAACTGTTCTGGAAGGCCACAGCACTTCAGATTTATTGTCTTTTCCCAGTCTCAAGTCGTGAAGCCCTTGATATTTAGTTGATAAGCTGAATCACGTGTGTTAAAGCAGGGAAAAGATTATCACTAGCATCCCTCCTACCTCTACTCCCTGAATGGCCAGCGCTCTACAGACTCCCCACCCTCTATTTTATGCCCTTAAGCACAGTCTCATCATTTTAAATCTCCTGTTTTCTCTATCTCCAGGATGACCTCATCGGTGGTATCTGGTGCATGATAGCCAAAGTGCTCTGAACAGTGATAAATCTCAGGAGAAGGACGTGTGGCCATCTAGTTTTGGCCCAGTGGCAGCGGACGAGCTTAGATTTATTTGTTTGCCTGACTTAGCGAGATGTTCTTGCGTAATTATGTTATAAGAAGCATGGCTGAAAGCCTCAGGCACAGGCATGAATTAAGCAGAATCAATTATTGCTATGTCTCGCCCTGAAGAAGCAGAATGCAAATGTGCCCAGGCTGGCGGCAATGCTTTACGGCAGCACTGGGCATCAGCAGAGGAAGAGCAAGCGGTCATGGAGGAGATTCATCACTGTCATTGCAGTGAGAGCTGCTTGATGTAAAAGCTCAAACAAAAATATCTGACTTTACTTCAGGAAAATATCTACCCCAGTAGTTCAGCTGCCGTGTCTCAAATCTTAAAGCAAGGTTCAGCTAACAATCAACACTGGACAATTTCTCCATTATCACAAATGTAGCCAATCAACCAAGTGTCCAAAATGAGCTTATTTGCTTTTGTTCTAGAGCAAGGAGGCTAATGTAGCTAACAAGCTAGTCACCCATTAGGGTCACAATCTCTCATACTACAGTATGTTAGGTCAGCTCAAGACTTTCTTATGTGATTTCTGACTAGAAGCAGCACCCTGAAAAAAAAATCCATAATACTTGGGGTACCCTCTGGGATTATTGGCTTGCCACACTGGCAGAACCCTTCAGGGAGCCTTCAGGAACCTTTCTAAAATGGGAAGTTCCCTCAGTAATTTAAGATAGTATACAGTTTATATGGTTCCATAAAGGATGGTTTCATTCAGCATAATCTAAAACATCTTTGGCTGCTTTGAAGGACTATTTTTCTTCAAACTGACCTTGGGTTTGAGAAAGGTGCTATATAAATATATTATTATTATTATTATGATTATGATGATGATTATTATTATTATTATTAATATTATTATTATTAACAAAGACGTTTAGCTTATTTGGGGGTATGATGCTTGCTCCTACTACTTATGTAATATAACATCTGCTATTATCAGCACTCCACATGCTTCAGGTGTCACTATATTAATCTCTCTGTCGCTGTCTCTCTTTCCAACATGAACCAATAAAAAAAATAAAAAATTTCACAAAATACATTTGCAGCAACAAACAAGGTGCTGGAACGAGTTAAAAAGGCATTGGTCCCAAATTAATTAATTAATAGGTGCCATGGACAAATTAAGCCCTGCAGTTTGCACTGTACTAACCAGGTGGCTGGAAGAATCTTTTAAGCGGGTGCTGAGTGCTGCATATTTCGTCACTGGTGACCAATGAAGAGCAAAGATGGCTTCTGAGTACTCATGCCCTATACAACACTTCACACACAGGTGACCACAATCTGCAATTAAAACTGATTTAGCCTTTTATTGTTGTATATGTCTAAATGTTTATTGCCACTGTCCTGGATGCTTAGCTACATCTGGAAAATGGGGGAAATTTGAACTTTGGCTGACACATTTAATTATCATCAGAGAAGCTGCAAAACTGAGCTTAGATCAAGATGAAGGGGTGCAATAGAAAAGGCAGAGAGGAAGAACTCAAAACTGGGCAGATCCTCTTGCTCTCAATGGCCCCCTCCAGTGGTACTTACTCTACATGCATTATTTAGCACAGCTCTGTTTTGATGCACTCTCAGAGCCACGCGGGCATCTTCACTTTCTTTTACTCTCTCACTGCTTTCTCACCCCTGCCAGCACTGCCAATAAACAAATAGTAGCAGCGCTTCAAAGACTCAGCATGTGTGTGTGTTTGGCTGACGCAAGAGAGAGAGAGTTTGTATGTGGGTGTGTGAGGGTGAAAGTGACTGAGTGGGTGAGAGACAGAGGTGTGAAAGAAAAAAGAAAGAAAGAAGAAAAAGAAAAAAGAAGAAAAAGAAAGAAAGAAAGAAAGAAAGAAAGAAAGAAAGAAAGAAAGAAAGAGGGAAAGAAAGAAAGAAAAAGAAAGAAAAAAGTGTGGGGGGCAGTGTTTGTATCTGTGTGTGTGTGTGTGTGTGAGAGAGAGAGAGGGGGGGGACAGAGAGAAGGAAGGAGAAAGTCTGATAGAATTAAGCTGAAGTGAGAGTGACAAAGAAGACAAGTGAGGAAATGACTAAGAGAATACACAGAAAAAGAGATATTTATATATATAAGAAATAAGAAAGCAAGAGAGAAAGAAAAAAATGATAAGAGAGAGAGATGAAAGAGGGAGAGATGAAAGAGAGAGAGAGAGAGAGAGAGAAAGAGAGAGAGATAGAGAGAGAGAGAGAGAGAGAGAGAGAGAGAGAGAGAGAGA
>JBBPDA010000009.1:21061974-21079360 GCA_037974385.1 Arnoldichthys spilopterus
TGTGTGTGTGTGTGTGTGTGTGTGTGTGAGTGTGGGGATGGTAAATCTAGGTGGCTAATGAGAGCTAATGTACAATATATACACTTTTATGTAACTAGATAAGTCATCTTATCCTGATTAACACACATTTATTTTTCAGTATATTAAGGATAACCCACCATCTGCTGCTTTCTTGGATTTGATTGACTTGACATTTGTTAAGAAAAAGCATAAAAAACTTTACATTGTTTAAAGTTTCTAAATCATTTAAAAAATGTTCTTCACATTCACATATCTCATTTACAAACACAATTTGCAGATCTAAAATGGTTCCTCTAGGACATTGTACAGATTCTTGCTACCTTTTTAAAGAGTGTATATCATTAAAGTCTGTGCATTTTGGTAGATGTGTTACTTTTTCATTCAGATTTAGCTGAATTAAGGAAAATGCCTTCCAAGAAGAAGACATTGATCTTTGGTGGCTCAGGACAATTGATGGTATTTTAACTGCAATTTCTTATGAGAAATTGCATTAGACAAAGGAGACAGGAGCTATTTCTGGTCCAGAAAGAAGTGACTGAAGTGAAATTACTCCTTCTTCCCAACTACCACATACCTGGTCCACAAGACCTACTGTTTTGGAGATGCTCTGACTAGCCATGTCTAGCCATTTTCCTGCTTCCATCACATCAGTTTCAATAACTGACTGTTCACTTGAGGCCTTACACATTCCATAGGTGCCATTGTAATGAAATAACTAGATAGTCAATGTTATTCACTTCACTTGTCAGTGGAGTCAATGATATGACTGATTGGTGTTTATGTACATATTATATTTTTGTACACAGATAGAAACACGACTCAGAAGTCATCTTTGGTAGAAGCACTCTGATGTTACTGCCTACTGCTGAAGTGAATTGTTAAAGTAATTTTGTGTAAACATGTTTAGCTTGTGTGAGTGATTTCTGCCAGTGGGTGTGGCACAGTCAATTCCTTTGGCCTTGTGTGAAGTAGAATCAAACAGAATGCTTAAACACACAGCCATCTACTTACTGCTAGTGCCTACACGTTTCTGTCGGTTACTGTATCAAACACACATGAGGAGAACTTCCACTAACACCTCATTTTACCTTGGAGCTCATAGTTTTATGGATGAGGAGGAGTAGCCACGGGGTTATAACATAAGACTGCAAAATTCATTGCATATATGAATCTCTCAGCACAGTTTTATATAGCGTAGGAGGTGGAATGGTACAGTAGAAGAGTGATGAGTGAAAAGGCCAGCCAGAGCAAGGTGGGAGAAAGCGAAGATTTAGTGGTGTAGCTGGATGGCGGTGGAGACAAGATGACAAAAGGAAAGGTTTTTACTGCAGCAGAACAAAGAGAGTGAGTGGAGGCATGAGGACGCAGCTGAATCTACTCTTTTTTTCTCTCCTACAAGCATTCTGGTCAAATCAAGACAGAGCCTCTGAACAATTGGAAGGCCAAAGACATATCAAAGTCATTTTATCCCCATCAAATAGAAGGGCAAATTAGTCATGAAACATGACCATGAAACAATTCGTACAATTATTAATATCTCCTAAAGGACTGCGGCAGTTTCTTTTATCCACTTTTCTTTTCTTTCGATTGAAGTGGTGGAAATGGTTATGCTGTACAATGCGGATGATGTCCTTTTACAGAGAGGCTGAACTATTCCCATGATTTATCGGGAGTGAATAATCAGCAGCATCGGCCAGGCTAAAGAAAAATGGCCTGTTTAGGACCGCGCTGCTGCAATTGCTAAAGTACTGAGGGCATTGTGGTTGTAAGACATCCATGAGACGATTGCCCAGAAGGAAATAGATGCAGTAAATCTGCAGTAAGAAATTTAAAAAAAGACTGGACAACAGTGAGGCATTGCAGCAAAATGCTACATTCTTATAGCTACATAAAACTATATGATGATCTATTACCTTATTACGGTGAGATCTAAAATAGACATTATACATCTGGGAGCAAAGCAAAAAAAAAACTATGTTGTAATGATTTGACCAACAGTGAAAAAACAAACAAAAAGAACATTTTCTTCCTTGCTTGAAAAGCTGCACAATAGGAAGTGTGTTAATGCCAATAAAATTGCAGTAGGACACGGTATCCCTCATTCTCCCAGTGTTGGTGTTATCATTTGATTGAGAGAGTATGAGCTAGTGTGTAGAATTAGAGACAAATAAATAGGGCAAAAAATTCATGCCCCCTTAAAAAAACATTGAGGTTACCAGGTGGTGAAGTCACACTGAAATAAACATGTTGCATTTTGGCACACAATATAAATAAGATGGCTCATACTGGTAAATTGGGCCAGAGTAGTATATGACCCTGGTGGCATCAACTTTGGCGTATCATGAAAAATCATGTTGGTCAAAAATTGCCTGCAGCTTCATTTCACCAGCATGGTTCATTAGCTTGACTAAGAGAATCCTAGCAATTACAGATTGCAACCAGAATAAAACGACTCTCCATTTTTCCTCTGGTACAAGAATGTTCCTTCTTGACTTTCACAAAAGTATCATACAAACCCAAGTGCTGCTTCACATAATAATAAATAAATGAAATCAATTCTGTCTGAGAGCACAAATTCACTACAAATTGCGCAATGCACTTCAGATTAATCTCTCTCTCACACACACACACACACTTAGAACAGTTATTTTCCAAAGGCACTTATCTAGATCATGCTGTTTATATCCAGTACATGCATGATGTAGGATACATTTTTGCGATTCAGTACAACTTATGAGTTCACACAAGCTTTCAGCCGAACGTCTTCATATTCACTACCCCAAGATAGCAGCCCTGGCTGAAAACTCAAACTGTTATTTTGTTTATACTGTAAAATCTGTGAGTTAAAATTTTCTTCTGTTATTCTGTGTATTCTATACAATTCTAGAACAAAACATACATTACTTCAGGACATGTGCTTTTTGCAGGAAAGCTTTACTTCTATGCCCCACTACCTCATTTTAGCTCATTTTACTCAGCCTTTCCTGTTTCCAAACAAACCACAGCCACTCTAGGTCTGAGCGGTCTGGAAAAGTTAGCTAAAAGGTCTTGAACTGACATCAGAGGAATGAATCACACAAATAATTAATGGAGTTTTAGTGGAAGAAGTCTATAGGTTACATCATGACCAGTGTGATGCTCTACGTCACTCCACTCATGTGATTACTGAAATCACCTGCAGTCATGGGTTGTGCAGAGTTAGGACACTTGCACATAAACAGTTGAATTGAGCACATTCATCATTATTTGAACTGTGTATCTTGTACTCAGCCCATTGTAAGGGATTGCATCCTATAATAATGCAAGAAGCCATGAGAGATTTGAGAGAGGTGTTAAGCACAATGAAAAAAGTGAACAAAAATAGAGTTAAAAATGTTAAAATCATTACATTAAATACATTTAATTTTCAATTATTACATTCACAACAGACAAACTCTCGGCCAAGCCATTTGGTTTGTAAAGAACTGCCAATCATAATGATCAAAGACTACTGTTAATATGCCTACAGCATCAGCCGCAACATTAAAACCACTGACAGCTGAAATGAATAGTATTGATTATTTCATTATAATCATTGCCTTATTATTACATTATTATTATATGTTGAGGGGTGGGACATATTAGGCTAGTTAACATGTTGGACGTAGGAACATTGAGCAAGTATAAGGATCTAAATGACTTTGGCAAGTGCTAAACTGTGATAACTAGATGTTTGGGTAAGAGCATCTTTGAAACAGCAGGTCTTGTAGGGTGTTCCTGGCATGCAGTGGGTAAAAAACAGTGACAAGGTCATGTGTGCCCAAAGCTTAATGTTGCATGCCGGGAGCAAAGGTCGCACTGTCTGGTCCGATCCCACAGAAGAACAACTGTAGCACAAAAAATTAATGCTGGCTGGATGTGACTGAAAGGTGTCAGAACACACAGTGCACCACAATCAGAGCATGAGAGAGACCTACTCAATATTAAGCAGGTGGTGTTAATGTTATGGCTGATTGGTGTTTATTACACATTTTACAGTGAATTCAAATCAGACTTTAGAACCTGAACTATGCTTTCATAAACAGTGATGGCAAATGGTGGACCTCGAGCCTTTCTGCCACAGCTGTTATACTCTAGGTCCCTATCTGGCCAAATCGATGGGTTATGTAGCAGAACAGATAGAGACACCATTTCAATTTGTCACCCAAGAGGTGCTTAATTGCTGCTTCGCACACAAACAGTTTGATACATGAAATGGTTGATCCTCACAAAGCAATAAAGTTTTCAGCCACAAGAAAGCCAAAAGACATGTCAGTTGTGGAGTGGCACCAGACCAATGAACAGACTGCTCCCTCTTCAACAACAGCTGAAGTACTGCTATTAAAATGCACTCAGCTGGGGTCATAATCAATCTCAATCTCGCCAGTACCCCTGGCTGTACCTACCAGTGCATTGGCCCACCTGAGTCCACACTACAAATCTCACACTACACACACACTGTACATTCTCTCCATTCCCCACTCTTATATAAAACTAATTCAGAAAATGGAAAGCAGCGTATGAATACAAACGTTAGAACAGCCAGGCTGAGGAATGGACCTCCACCGTTGCCCACAGGTAGCAGTTGACCTATCCATAATTTGCCCGCAAACATGCTCTTTCGTAGCTGCTGTTGTTAGGTTGGACATGATTTACAGAATGCTGGCATGAATCCAATTCTATGAAATTAATTTGTTTTTTCCTCTAAGTAATTACATTTAGAGTATATTAGGGTGGATTAGATCATTTAACAGGTGCTTGTGTCAAACAGCCTACATTCCATTAGCTACAACTAGGGGTTTCACAAAACACTAGTATTTACAATAAGTGAAATAAAAAAAAAATTAAATAGTAATATTGCATCAATATCACACATGGTAGTACTGTGAACAAAGCTCCATAAATGTGTGTAATTTTAGGTGGCAGAATTGTTCCTTAATGCTGGTTGCACCCGCCACTGATCAGAAGAAGAAGACACAGTGAGTTAGCAGTAGCTTTGGCTACTGCAGACTGTCGCATGAAACATGTCATGGAGGGTGAGGAGACATCAGGAAACGTGGGTGTTATTTGGAAAAATATGGGATGTTAGAGAGCCCAATTCTTCTCTATAGGTAGGAGATAAGTAGGAGCAAAAGGGAGCAATGACATTGACCCGTTCATCTTGTTCAGTTTTAGCTGTGTTGCTAAGGTTTATTTATCATGCCATTGGACATGATACAGTTTTGTTCAGCAGTGTTGGATTATTATCATTATTATTATTATTATTATTATTATTTATTAATATTATGTTATTAACATTTGCTATAGGTTTCAAGATTATCACGTAAACCAGAGCACCCGGAGGAAACCCACGTTAACAGGAGGAGAGCTTGCAAACTTTGCACAGAAGAGCACATCTGGCTCACCCAGGGATTTAACCCATGCCTCCCTTTGATAATCATGTAGTGAAATTCTGATTGTATGTCACCCCTGTAGTCCAACTCTGTAACATGGCTCTAAAAAATGTATGTTAGCTTCTAAATATGTTGAAAGGGATTTTTAACTTTCTATAAAGCTTGTCCAACCTGACAACAGTTGCAGCAAAAGAATGCATTTGTAGGGAAATCATGTATAGGTCTCATATAGTAATACTACAATGTGGTAATAGGTTCTTAATGAACAGGGCTACCTGGTACAGCAGCAGAGTGCCCCACCCCCCCCCCCCCCACACACACACACACACACACAAACACACAAACACACACAGCTCTTGCTGTGATGGTTTGGTGATGGAAAGCCTCTGTGGCAGCCCTGTCTTCTGTAATGTCCAAAGAGCGAATGACAAGTTAGCAGATGATGCAGAAATGCCTTGCCTAGAGAGAGAACATGAAGTGCATGCAGAGGGAAGTATACATCCACCTTCACACTATATAGAAAATTATACATTTCCTTTGGGAGTTAGGGTGACATGTAAACCTATAGTTTAGGGATTTGCAGCTCACTGTGATATAATGACTGCTAGTTGCTAAGATGTACACATGTAATTGCGCTAGACCTTGTATCTCCAAAAAGGTAGGGATCAAAAATCAATCTTAACTTTCACTACAAGTTGATATAAAGATATTTTATTTCAAGCAGTTTTGGACCTTTTCTATTTTATATTTAATTTGTCATTACATTATCACACAGTGTAAAGAGCAGCTGACACTTTCAAAGTATGACAAAAACAGAAACCGAGAGGTTTTGTTCTGACAGCAATGGTACACTGAGATGTTAGATTCTTAGGTACTCCTATATGTACCTTACATTCACTGGCCATTTTATCAGAATTATTACCATACAGGTGTATTTTATAGGTTTAATACTGTCAAGTTTAGTCAAGTACTGAGTAGTCATTTGTAGTCATTACAATATATCAACCTCCCTCTACACTGAAATATAAACAGTAGGACCCCTGCTGACCTGTATTTTGTAGTGGACCATGCTCAGCCCAGCAGCATGATAGCAGGGTTTTTAAGATCATTCTCTAGCCCAGTGTTTCCCAGCCTTAGAGGGCCCTGGAGGGACACTGCTCTGCACTTTTCAGTGTTTTCTCTGCTCCCAACACACCTGCTCCAACTAATAAGCTCATTAACAAACTCACTGATTTAAAGTGGATGAGCAAAAACAGGGTTAATCAGTGATAAGCATTGATCAGTGTTCTAACCACAACATCACTGCTATCCTTGGTTTTTCTGGTTGGTGGACTGCTCCCAAAACAGCAGTGACACTGAGGTGTTTAAAAACCCAAAGGACTCTATTGTGTGTCTAAAACCCTGCCTCCTAATGCACCTGCACAACATCCACTAACATGCCACTACCATGTTAGTGTTGCTGCTGTTTTGACAATGATCCACTATCAGTGAATCAGCAGTGGTCCAGTGAGGGTCCTTTATGTGGACAAGGTAATCCAGCAACTGTACACACCTTTTCACACAAATGAAACCTCTGCAGTTTATGACGTATTGGCTTTCTGTGTTTCTCCAACCATTTGTGTTTGTTTTCTGCTGCAGTATCCACTACAGACATCCTAATGAACACCTCAAAACCCTTACATTTCACTCAGCCATAGTTAAAGATATAAAGACATAGCATAGACATAGACTATACAAAGATATAGCACTTTCTTAGATCACAGCTGAAAACTGGGTTGTTGCATTACTGGTGGGAAATGTAGTAATTTGCTATGACCAGCTTTGTCTTAAATGATCTTCTAAACATTTCTTTTGCAATTCAGCATCTCACATAAATTAGGTGAATTGCAGTTAAATTAAACAAAGATGAACATCTTTAAACATGTAAATGGCTTGTGATTGGACGGAGATTACATTTCAACGTGGAATGCCTCCCGCACATTCTTGAAGGAAATGCAATGGAGAGTTTTGCCATGCTGAAAGCACTGTTCTGTGCTATGAAGTGTAGATTAATAGATTATTATTAAACAATCTTAAAATAAAAATGCCAGGGGGTCTTTTGGCAATGCCACCGGAGAACCAAGTCTGGGGTTCTTGGAGACTTCTTTTCCCAACAAAACTGCCTGCTCTCTGCAAGATTTTGCAAAAGCAATCAGTCCTGGACAACTTGAAAGTTGTTTGAAATATATACCACTTGTAGATAATTTAGAGGAATGCTTAGTAGAATGGTTTATTTTATACATTTATTTAAAATTCCTTGCCAGACTAATAGACATCCACAGTCATTTTTTTTTTCTGAAGGCCTTAGAGAGTTCTTTAGCTCTTGGAATGATGACACCACACACTTCAGTGGCAAAGAAAACATCAGACCCCAGATGCCAGATTTGAATAAGGCAGCTTCTATCTGCAGGAGGTTATAATCAATGGCATATGAGCTGATTCTAATTGTATGGACTTGAAGGTGTGATAAATGTAAGAGTGTACATGCATTTTTCATGTGACTGATCTGATTGTTTTATTTATTTAAATGTTGTATTAACTACTGAATACCTAGAATCACAAGATCTGCAATTTTGGACATGCTCTGACTCTGTTATCTAGCCATCACAATATGGCCCTTGACAAAGTTTCAGCACATGAGCTTCAAGAACTGACTGTTCACTTGCTTATCTTATCCCCTGACAGGTGCGATTGTAATCAAATTATTAGATTAGACTTTACCTCTCAGTGATGTTATATATATATGTATATATATATATATGTAAGGCCATCCCTCTAACAGAGCTGTGTTCCTCAAAGCGTACTACACAATTGACATCTTCAAGCCTTCTTTTCTTTGGTCAACAGTGATCTCTAGCTTAGCAGGCTGTAATGCATGACCAGCATTGTTTGACCAAGATAGAATGACCTTGGTAGATGTGGTCAGCAACAACCAGCTTCAAATAGGCAGCCCTGCGGAAGCTGATCAAGAAGTTAGAAGTAGTCATGGTGAATAACCACACAGCAGAACATCTGGTACCCATGCTGCTGTGTCCACCCCACCATTTGAGAAAGGTCAAAGTGAGAAATGAAACAGAAGCTAGAGACTCATTTGAAACTTGAATGACATCTTTCATGGTAAAGAAGATGGAGGAAAGGCTTTGGTTTACTGCAGTGATTCATAACATGCAGGCTCCCCACAAGGCTAATGGCCAGCAGTTGAAACGGCTCTCAACTGTTAAAAATATTACATTCCAGATAATCGGCACACTGCATATGCCAATAATTTCATACCCCTTCAGTCAATTTATCTTGCTGCTGGGAGCAATCCAATTATTTCACAAAAAGAATAAATTAAAATGCAATGCAGAAACTGTTTGGTGCCGGGTGTGGGGAAAAAAAGAAGTTAAACAGAATGAAATCAAAGTAAAACAAAACCAACTCAGTAAGAAAAAGTGAATGAACTGATCTCGTACCAGCTTGCTAGGGGATGTAACCTGGCCATGTGGTCACCTCAGCTCAGTACGGCTGTTACTTTAAGGTCACACACTCCCATGGCACTGGGATACGCTGTGTTTGACTCCTGCAGATCTAACCATCTGTGCCACTTCTTCAAGCATGCTTTTGCTGTCTCCAGTGCAAGCACAGAGCTGGGTGATTATCTCCTGAAGTAAATACTCCATTAATATGATGACACATCTTGTAAAGCTCACAGATGTGTGCATATACTCTTGAAGATGTTCCTTTTTTAATTATTTCTAAGCTGAAAAAAAGAATTTACTTTTAAGAGATTGTGTGCATTCTTCCACATGAAAAAGATATATACTGTATGTTACAAAGTATCCAGACACCCCCTCTAATGAACTCAGTGAACTATTTAACTCATCCATTGCTGACAAGGATATTCAGTTGCACACAGCTTCTGTAAGCTCTGTACAAAAGCACTGCAAAAGAATGAGATGCTGTGGAATGGCCGCCATGCCCAATGCCAAGCACCTGCAGGAAGAGAAAAAAGCTTGTGAGCATTCGTCTGTGGAGCACTGTATACGCACTTTTGGGATGAGTTGGACTGGTGTTTGTGATCCAGAACTAATTTTCTAACTTCAGTGCCTGATCTCAATAATGCTCTTGTGGCTGAATGCAATAAAATCCACAAATGTTCCACCATCTAATACAATGATTTCATAAAAGAAAGAAAACACAAACTTCCTGTAAAAAAAAACCTTAATTTCAGAAGAAATGCAAATTAGCATGGTGTCTACAGATCTGGAACCTTTTCAAATAACATCCTATACAGAGAACACACTTCTGCACATTTTAAAGGCTTTCTGAATTTAATATATTGTTTTAATATATTGTGGAAAATGCTTAAAATTTGGCATTTGCATTTTTATTTTAGTTATTCTTTTTCCCAAAGTGTTAAAATCAGCACATAAGTATAAACTGGGCAGTACAATTTGCAGAAAATGTGTTTGTGCCCTGCTGTAATCAATTATTTTCAATTTTAAAATCAACCAAACATTTACAGTTTTGTTTAAAGTACATTTAAAGTTTGTGAAGAATGTAGGCATTTCATCATCTTCATCGTGATAAACATAGACACATTGAGTATTACAGATCTTATATAATAATTATAGATATTATAGATCCATTGTCACTTAATACAGTGCAACACTGCCACAAAAAAAGAAAAAGAGAAAGCAAATATCAGTTGCATCCAGAAAGGTCACCAAGTTATCTGGGCACAAACTCATCTCAGATAGACTGAAATAGAATTGTGGTGTGGTCAGATGAGTGCACGTTTCAGTTTGTTTTCAGAAATAATCGATGATGAGTGCCAAAGACGAAATGGACCAACTAGACTTTTCAATGTCATCAGTATTGGTCATTATGTGAAGGCTCCATTAATGCAGAACCATACTGGGATTTTAAAGAGACATGTGCTGCTGTCAAAGTGATGTCTCTTCTCATGCAGTCCATGGATGTCTTAGCAAGACAATGCCAAGTGTTATTCTGCACACATTACAAAAGTTTTACTTCGTTCACTCAGAGCAAGTGTGCAACCACATACAAGAAGACAGACAGAGGGAACAGACTGGATTACTGGATCAAAAATGCGTTGAATTTTCTCTGTAGCATATAAAGCCTGTATGTCACTGTTAGTCATAATTAGTATCACCAGCTTCCAAACGATTAAAAAGTGAAATTAAAGGTAAAGGTGATGCTGTAGGGCAGTGGTGGCCTAGTGGTTAGGACCTTGCCCTTGTGAACTAAAGGTTGCAGGTTCATCTCACTACACTGATCTCTGGGAGCTGTTGGTAGCTGCACGCTGCTCCATGTGTGATGGGTTAAATGCAGAGGTCACATTTCATTGTGGTACTTGAGTATGTTCACAATGACAAAATAGTCAGTTTCACTTAACACAATGGTAAATATGTCTTCATCCTAACTTTTGAGTGTGTTGCAGGTGTCAAATTCTGAATTTGTTTATATTTTAAAAGTACATTTACAGTAAGTTGGTCACTGAACATACTGAAAAAAATATATATATATGTTATTTTATTAATTATTTTTTTTCAGTTGAACAATAATGTTAGAGAATTAACAAACACAGGTTCTTAATTTTCTTGCATTTTACAAAATGTCCCAGCTTTACAGGGAACAGGGTTTGCACAGGAACATATAAATGCTTAAGGTTAAGAATCATACCCTGAGAGATATATTATAATACACCTCAGTAGCTCAGTGCTCTTTGTGTGTTTCGCAGAGTGGAAAAAATAACGGAAATAATGCTGCCATCTGCCTCACTGCTGCTGCGTGTTTGATCCTAAAGGACCTCACAAGGGGGATCTGTCACTATTGTTTTCCATCTTTGATGTGCAGTATCTTTGTTCCCATGACTGGAAGCTGCTGCATTACATGGGTAAAGTGTCAGCAAGCTCAGCCCGGAGAGACTGATGCTGCATCACAGCCACTGATCCTTCATAACAACAAGCTTACAAACACTGCAGAAACTCTTCCTCCAGCTCTGCTCACATTACTGCCCAGCTCTTAAGAACACAGTGAATGCTTCTGTGAATATACAAACTGTGCAGAGTAATATCTGAGCACCTTAGGGGTCTAAACAAAGCAATGCCCAAAACACAGTCATTAAACAAGTAATGTCTGTAAAAATAAAATAGTAATTTATAAAATCAATAAAAATAAAAATATATTACATGTCTATGGTGCTTTTTTAATGAATAAATTATAAGCCTGCCAAACAACATGGTAGAAAAGTCCTAAAACAGCAAATAATGCCAGATACTTGAACAATTTCACTTGTGTTTAAAACTGAAATGCCTGATCTGAGTAAATAAACAAACTACTGAAATAAAGACACAAACTTCTATGCCTCTCTCACATTGTCTAATGTTAAATGTTCATGAGTCCACCAACAAACAGAACACTGAACAACAATGGTGTGCATGGAAGGGAGGTAAGGAAAGAGCCACTGCTTAAGGATCATGTGGACAAGCCAGACTTTAAAGCTCAATGTCTGGAGAAAGGAGAACACTGCATTACTGAATCTCAAGGGAAAGTAGGACATGCAGCAAGACAACAACTTTCAAAGTCATTGTACAAAAGAAAGATTCTAGGAGAATAAAGTTAATGTTCCGGAACTGCCAAGTCAAATTTCTGACCATAACTCAATAGAAATGTAGAAGGAACTGAAAGGAGCACTTCATATGGGTTCATGTTCAACCCAACACTATCCCAGAATTAAAGCAGTTGTGTGTGGAGGAATGGGCTAAAATTCCTTTAGACCGATGCACAGGACTAATCAATAGCCATGAAAACATTTAGTGGCATTCACTGCTGCACAAGGGGTTTACACCAGATACCGAAAGCAGAGGTTCACTTACTTTTTACGACTCATAGTTATGTAATATTGGATAATTTTTAATAAATAAATAAAAGCACAAGTATAAAATGTGTTGCCTCATTTGTTTAATTGGGTGAACGTGACTATTTGTCATTGTGAACACAATTAAGCACCACAACGAAATGCAACCTCTAAATTTAACCCATTACACGAGCACACATGGAGCAGCGGGCAGCTATTAACAGCGCCCGGGGAGCAGTGTAGCGGGACTGTACCTTGCTCAAGGGTACCTCAGTGGTGCCCGGGCCGGAACTCGAACCTGTGACCTTTAGGTCTTAAAGGCAGCGTCCTAACCACTAGGCCACCACTGCCCACAAAGATGTAGAAAATTCCAAGGGGCTCAAACCCTTTTTTTGTGGGCAGTGGTGGCCTAGAGGTTAAGACATTGCCCTTGTGTATTGAAGGTCGATGGTTCAGGTCCCAGCACAGGGACCACTGTGGTATCCTACTACACTGCTCCCTGGGTGCTGTTGATGGCTGCCCGCTGCTCAGCGTGTGTACGGTTTAATACAGATGATACATTTTGTTGTGGTTCTTGAGTGTGTTCACAATGACAAATAGTCACTTTCACTTCACTTTCAAGTACAACTGTATAAATGACTAATAATGTAGTCTATAGAGGGCAGGGTCTATAGATTTTGAAAAGGTTCAGAAATACAATAACAGAGTGTTTAAATATGCTGTTCTGCTGCCTCCTGGTAAAACACAACGCTGATGAAGCAAAGGGAAATCTTCAAATGTGATTTCCTCAGATGTGGGTTTTCAGAGATAAAGTGACATATCTTGATTTATGATTAGGATAACTAACACCTTCAAAAGGATATGTTTGACAGAGAAACAACATGGTCCAGAAATATATAACTCAAAGTTTACATTTCACCATAGGACATGATTCTGCCAGTAACCACACAGACTATAAGGATGATACTAAAATAATAAAGAATCCAATAAAATTATAAAAGAAAAAGAAACACTTGCAATGTCCCTTGTGGCATAAATGGGTGACTGGCTTTTTCACTTATGCAAAAAATGGCCCTGATTCAGCAAGAGGAAAATCTACTTTGGATTCTGATTAGCTGTTAGAATCTGTGGGCTTAAGGACATATGCACTGATCTTTCATGTGTTTATGGGCATCTCTATTGTTTTTCTTCACAGTTTTCTGTCTATTCCATTTCATTCCATCAAGAACCTTTTTATTTTTTGCATAGCCTCTAATTTATAGACTAATTCCTTCATCACATATAGCACACCGGCTCTGAAAGAAACTCTTGGAACGATTCCTGTCATGATTGATCACTGTTAGTGCGATTTTCAGCCTGCCGTTGCTAGGGTTACCAATTATAAACGGCTCTGCGATCATTAGCTTTGTCATAAATGAGCATCTAACATGTCAATCCAGCACAACTCTGCTGTGGCAATGCATCATCATAAATAGCAAGCTGCCAATCAATCCAGTCAAGCCATGCTCCAAAAGCTATTTTTAAAACAGGCAGGAGCATTGCCCTGTGATGGCACGTGGGCTGACGTCACAATCAAAGATGACTATAAAAAGAAACAACTTCATGAACAAAATTCTCCAGTGTTAGTCTGGGTGGTCATTTGAGTGGACATACGGAACATGAATTACCATCACTGAATTTCTCTTTGGCAAGCAATTTGGTTGTGAAGTGTATACATTAAGCTGGCAGATTTTTGCTTGTAGGTACATGAGTGTGTATGTTGGCGTGCATGCTGTTCATCTGAGGGTTTTTATGGGTCTTATGATCCATGTAAGAGTATAATTTGTGTGCGTGTGTGTGTTTGGGTAAGCTTGAGAGCATGAGGTTGTTGGCTCTCACCACCTTTACAACACATTAGTGAAAGGGCGTGTGAGAAACAGAGAGGGAGTGGGACAAGGGAAGAAAAAAGGAGAGAGAGAAAAAGTGGGAACTGTGTGGGTGTGAGTGTGAGTAAGGGATGGATTAATGAGGTGTGTGTTTTTGGAAGTCCTCTGAGCTCTACCTCTTATCTCACTCTAGTGCCGCTTGGCACACCTTTCAAAAGGTTCTTAACCTCAGCTAAATAGGGATACTCTGCAGCTCAACACCCCCAGTTAAGCTGACCCTCACAGATTTCCATACAACAGCTCATACGGACACACAGCAAAACACGCATCATAGCTTTCACTAAAATTCAAAACTGCACCCACTAGCCGGGTTAATGCAGTCTGGTTTATGTTTAAGGATCATACATGAACTCTAAGGACATGAAGAGAAGTGAGACATTATAGTTAATTCATTATAGATTATTACTTTACATGAATGAATTTGTAATATTTTGTATGTTGGACTTCAAAGACTTCAAAGTTTGCAACTGAACTGTTTCCTTTGATGTTGGCTTCTTATGATCTGCTCTTTATATCCATGTGGAGACTAGGCTGGTGAGACCATGTTCATCAGTATGTTTTAATACACCATACAGCAGGCCAGCAGTCAGACCATTGAGCACTAAAGCACATCTGAAAAGAGTGGTTGAAGTTTATATTTTTCAACTTTGAAGATTTTAATCCAAGCCTAACACTTTGCTCAAAATATTTCAGGCCAGGTTGTGTTTCATAAATAGACGTAAAAAGGAGCCAATCCATAACAAGGCCATTTACATATTTCAGACATAATACCAAATGTTAAACAGGGGTTCAAAAATGGTCATTAAATTAAAGTTTGAATTCACTTTTCTATACAACAGAGGTTAACAGTCACTTAAACCTTGTCTACATAAACATCCCCATACCTTTCTCAGCCTGCACAATCTGCATTTAGTTCAAGCTAATTCAAGAGAAGCTGGAGTTCATTGTTTGTCATTTAGACCATATACACTGTACACATTTTTATTACGCTCTTTAGTAAGGTGGGGCACACTTGTTTATGTGGTTTAGGACATATTATAAAAATGATCTGAATGTTGAGCCAGGCAGTCAGGAGTAAAAGTGCAGATGTAGACAGTTTTGGTGACAATGAACATCATAAATATGGATGAATGTGATCCAAGATAAGTCCACTTTATTACTGATTAGTGAATTTCAGCCATGGTGTTGTTTTATATTTATTTTTTAATATATATTTTACACAGTTTCCACACTGACAGGTCAGCTAGACATTAATGAACAGGCTAACATTTGTTACCAATTAGAGTCTTGTAGCTCCAATGCAAAACTGAAGAAGCAAACATGCCTTGGCTGAATGGCCACATCTGGGGTAAGTGTATACATGTGTAAATTTTGTTTTTCCCCATAACTATTCCTTTAATAGCCAAATGCGCAGAAAACAGTATTGTAGTTTTCCATTCTGACAAGGGAATATGCTTCAATTTTGCAGTTGAATTGACCAATTCGTAGCACACGCCATGTGTGACGGAAAAACTAATGGACATCAGAAAAGGCAATCATTTCTATTGCTAATTGATTCACTAAAAGAAAATGATGGAGTTGTTTTAAAACAAATAAAGATGGACTGAGTAGCAAAGTTGCTTCCTTAATAGGAAAGCTACTGAATACTGTAATGTGCCATCAACATATTTCTTCTACAATACTAATAATACCTATAATGTGATAAAAGATTGAGAATGGATAAAGGTTCAGCCTGATTTCAGGATTGATCTACACTGAGTGGTCACTGCTCGCTTATATCATTTTTACACAGACCTTATACACTATGAGCCGTATTTTCCTTAGGAAAGAATCAGCAATCAAAATGCTGTATAGTCTAGGACAAAACCAAAGAACTTAGCACACTCAGGAAATTGGCCTTTAAATTATCCAGTATTTATCCCTATTCTAACTGAATTCAGTGTATCTACACGTGTGGCTATGTGTGAGTGAGAGAGAGTGAGAATGAGAGAGAGAGAAAAAGAGAGAGAGGAGAGAGAGGAGAGAGAGAGAGAGACAAAAGGGGGGGGGGGTTGAATGAGTGAGTGAGAGAGAGATTTGTTTCATTTGACCTTACTGGTTTGAACAATAACTTTTTAGCAATGGCTCCCATGTTGAAAGTTTCCAGTCCATTGCTTCCTTGTACACTTTTAAGTGCAGAATAAAACCAGTTAACACAAGCATAACAAGTTGAACCACTTTGGAACCACAAAAATGGAAATCAAATTTTGTCCCTTCACTCAACTACGCTCTTTTAAAAATAATAGTGCCACAAATGGTTCATTGCGTGATGCCATACAAGAATCTTTTTGGCTTCCTTAATAAACCTGTTGATGGATGGTTCTCTAAAAAAACAGCTTTAAAAACATGTACCTCACAGAGTGAAAGTTTAAAAAACATAATTTATTCATGTAAAGGTTCTTGGAAGAATCCTTAAATTAGTATTAAAATACAAACCCCACTTTTGAAGTTCGAAAACACACTCTCTGTATATATAAAGCCGTGCTGTTGAAGCGTATGCAGAATGAGGCCTGGATATCCGAGGAAACATCACCTTGATGGCAGCATACGTTTCTCTAAAATCCCAATATATACCTTAATGTCCATGGAACCTTTACACATGTAAGCGCTTTTGGGACAGATACACCAGCATTCTCTGATAGATGTCTGCTTTTGCACATTTTAGTGACAACAGATGGGATGTACCAACTTTCTTCAGTGTGTTAAAGGCATACAATTATAAAATTAAATAAAGTTGGCCAAACAAAACATGAAAAGCCATTTCTTTGTTTTGTTAGTTTAATAAAGTTAAAAATGTACAATTTCTTTCTTAATTTTCTTGTCATTTAAATTAACATTATGTGAAGGTTCTTTAAAAGGTTCTTTATACTCTTCTTCACTCATCTCATTTTCAGTGATACCATTTTTGTTTATTGAACATGAATCATTAGACAGAACGTCAGTTGTAATTTTGAATATTTACACCTATATTTGCTGAATTATTGGTGGGATCACAGGTCCCAGGTCAGTAGGTGGAATCCTGCTACAGCGGCTCTAACACCAGGCACATGTGGAGCGGACTGAGGTCTATCACAGACTACAGGAGA
>JBBPDA010000009.1:21089457-21107835 GCA_037974385.1 Arnoldichthys spilopterus
GGTATGTGTGGTGCGGGTGTGGGTGGTGCATGTGTGTGGGTATTAGTGTGAGTGGGGATTCTGGTGGGTGTTAATGCAAGTAGGAGTGCTGGCTTTCCTATGTGAATAGGAGGACGTGAGACAAGGGAAGACCTTCACTCACGCACGCCTTGTGTGGCCCTAAGTGATGGAATTTTCACACCACAGAACATTCCGCCATTCATTTCAATGGGAAAAATCATTCTGAAAAATGGCCATAACTCGGGAACCGTCTGGAATATTGCTAGGAAAAACAATACCATGGATCGTCTCAATATGCCCGACGTTCGATCTGAATTTCATGTCTCTAGCTTAAAAACTGTAGAGAAGATGTGAACCGAAAAAAGTGGTGAGAAAAATAATAATAGTATTCTCTTCAAGCCAAATTAATTAAGGAGTGAAAAGAATGTAAAAGTGCAAAAAATGAACATTTGTGTTCCAGCTGCTTACATTTACAGACCACATTAACACGATTAATTAAATTTCAATTAACTTACATGAATAAATTGAACAACATTCTCATAATTCAGATCAACAAGCCCTACACCAAAGCATCAACATTTTATTCCAAAGAACTGAACTAGCTACTGACCTGTTTGTCATGTAATATTCTCATAATATAAAGGGAGCCGATCATTATTTTAAAAAAATGATAACATTAATATGACCTTAAGAGTTTTTTTAATATGGCAGTAAGATAAGAGAACCTTTATTAGTCCCACAAGTGGGAAATTTGACTGACTGATTTCATGACTTTGTTGAGTTACACAAGATACACACAACCAAGTAAATGTGACAACATTTATGAATGCAAAATTTTCTTTTTCCTGTGGCTTTAAGGCACACCAGTACAACTGCAGCTAACTGTCGTGTTTATTTTCTGCATCTTTATCATCATTGGAATTATATCAATTGCCTGACTAAAAAATACAATAAACCGTATCCTAGCACAATTCATTTTTTCCTCCTTTCCTTCCTTTAATGAGGCATCAGCATCTTGATGCCTGAACGCATCTCCTTCGGATAGGAGCTGACACTCAAGTTGCCACTGCAGTCCCACTGGGGTTTGGCGAATATAGCACAGAACACGTAAACACACAACAGCACCTCCATAGGTCACAGCTTAAAAACAACTGAGACAAAGCAAAAGAACATCTCCAGCAGATTCCTACGACCTGCCCATGTTTTCAGGTAGTGCAATCCATCTAAAATTCAAAATCAGTGTCTTTACTGTCTGTTTTCCACATCTCGGCCTGATATCAGTAATGTGATTGCTGAAAGTGGTGGTTCTCTATGTTTCATGCGAACAAGAAACCGAAAGCGACAATGCCATTAAATATCAAAGAGAAGTCTTCATCAAAAGGGTGTCTGGAGTGGCACGCACTCTACCGCTGAGCTACAGAAGGAGAGAAAGCAGGGTTGAGAGAGAAGAATTAATAGCAGTAGCAGTCATTTCCCTGTAGGTTTCAGTACACTCTGTAACGACATTATGAGAAATAATCAAAGGCGTGAGAACAAAGTAGCCCATTTTTATCCGTCTTCGGCTCGTGGAACAGGTTCAGGCTAGGGTGAGCCATTAGGGCTTTGCCTTTCTACTGTTAAAAAATAAATCCACTCATCACGTCCGATATACTGAACAGCCAAAAAAAATGACATTTCTAATTTATGTACCTCAGCAACCATGGTGAGTGCTACCCCATGCATACTGTATTGTAGAGTGGGTTTAATATCTAGTTGTTATTTATGTATCATGTTAAATAATGCATATGGACACCACATGGTGGAAAAATGTATTCTCAGCAGTCATGCAATTGATGTTTCAGTTAAAAATAAAAAAAATAGCACACAGTGGCATAGGCCAGCTCTAGGCCAAGTTTGTGTCCAAGATAAAATGACAGCTATTAGTTATTGTGGTTTGCAGCCCATAATTTCCATGCATAACTAGTCTTTACCTTTAATTTATTTAAAAAGAAAATCCATCTTGCTTTGTACCTGGCACAGTAGCTCTGCTGCCCAAGAATGTTTTTTTATATACATGCCAAACTGTGCCAAGGTTTGTGAACAATTTTGATCAGCACAGATGGTTTTATCTTTTTGTCTCTCATAGAAATTAAGAGCAGCTGTGCATCTTTTGGAGATGATGATACAGAACAGATGATTCACATGCCAAATTCTCAACCCACTCCCAAGGGACCCACCAGTATCACGCCTTTGTGCCGATATACCTTTGTGATGACAGCAGTAGCTAACGGTGGTTAACGCAAGCCATCACTCCAGATCGATCAGTGTACTGATGTTTCTGCCATGCTAAGAACACCTAACTGAAAACACGGAAAACGGTCCCTCTCTCCCTTCCGCAAACCAAAGAGGCGACCTTCAGCGACGACTGCAGGCGAAGCATCAACATAAAACAATAAACACAATTATGATGTTTGCCACGGAGCTGTCAGTGGGAGAAACTCATGCATAATGATGAGGTTTGCATTCAAGTCCATCTTTGCCTTCCTCTTCTGGAAACATGATGGAAATGTTTGTTCGTTTTTGGTGTTCGCCAAATGGAGCAGTCACTCCATCATAAGGCCGATCAGAGAGCAGTCAATGACAGGTAAGGGGACTTGAGGTGCAGAGCTCCACATGAAGGCCTAATTTATGATTCAACAGCAGAACTATATATGGTGCACTTTGTTTGGGAAAAGAAAAAGAGTTTCAAAAAACAAAAAAGAGCTACAAGGCCATTCAAAGCAGAGATCGGAGGTGCGCAGTACTGCCATGCAGTAAGCAATTTTTGTAGCATTCTAATTTCTTTTACATGAACATGTGCAAAACCACCAAACATAGGAATATGTTGTGCATTTACGTGACTTCATTGGCTTTGTGTGGTGACACTAGGTCCATGTTGCAAACTGCATGAAACATAACTGATCACATGGGACACTGCATGTCCAAAAGTCTGTAGACATCTGCTGCTTTTTTTCTTCAAAAATCATAGTCCCCCCTTTACTAACAGTCTCTACTCTCCTGGCCAGGCTTTACATTATATGTTGGAACATTGCTGTGAGGATCTGATTGCATTCAGCCATAAGAACATTAGTGAAGTCAGGTACTGAGAGACAGCTTCTACCCTGTTGAACTGTTGAACACACAGCAGTGTGAGATGTAGAGCCCACAATACACAATAATAATTGTCACAAAGTGTAATATTGTACAATATTGTCAGTGCAATGTTGTCTAACAGGGTTAACTCACTTTTAACTCACTCATGTGCAATGCTGTTACAACAACTCTCAACAATACTCACGCCTGCTCTGTATAGTCACTTGATATTTTTATAGATAGAGACAGATTTCTATTTTTATCTTTTTTTAACTGCATTTATTGTCGCATTTAATGTTTAGTGTCTACTGTCATTTTGTAACATTGTTAATTGTGTAGTCTGTAAAGGATGCATTCAAGTAAGAATTTCATTGTACTTTTTACATATGACAATAAAACTCTAAATCTTGAATCTACTGATATTGGATTACTAGTTTTGGAGAACACAGTTCCACAGTTAATTTAGATTCTCTGTCTTCTAGCTGATGCTTGTGCATGGTAAGCTTTCTTTGTGTCAGCTCCAGAGCATACCACTGTATTGGCAATGTCTTTCTGTTGAGTTAGTACAAGCAGTGTGAGGATCTGATTGCATTCAGCAACAAGAACATTAGTGATGGCAGGTACTGATGTTTTGGAGAACACAGCCCCACAGCTCCACAGCTAAATGCTAGAGGGTTTTACTATTCTCTAGCTGAGGCTTGTGAATGGTAGGTTTATTTGCGTCAGCACAAAAGCAGCCCACTGTATTGGCGCTGTGGAGTTTGTATAAACTGTGTGTGCACATGCAACTGAATATATATCAATAGCTTAAAGAAGTTGTTTTGACTTATCAAAAGGGGTCTTTGAATATTTTTGGACATTTAGTGTATGTTATGGATATTCGGAGTAGCTGGTTCATGAAGTTTCAATGTGAGCGGAGGATCAGTTTACTCAGTAGAGGAATCAGTAGTGGGCAATACAAAAAATCACGTAACTGTTGTATTTCAATTTTTAAAAAACAAGCCGTGAATTTTATTTTGGTCAAAACAATGAGTGCATACGTGACTGAATGATATAGGATTTTAATCGATTTTAGCATTCCACAACTGATGGAGTTCAGACATCCCTTACAGGGTGATGAATCACAATGCACTTTACATCCCTAAATCTTATACAGTAGATGAATAAGTTCCATGACACTCATGCCATCTTTCTGTGGTAGTCGTTTACACTTCTGAAACAAGCCTCAGCTAATGAACTGCATATGATGTGCACTGAAGCCACAATTCTTCCCCACATAATTGCAGCATGGAATTGGCAACATGAGCATTCTTTAATTGGTGTATCTCCCTGCCACAGTGCTATCAGTTGATTATGTGTGCCCTCAATGCAGAGGAATGATACGTGATGCTTGGCAGAGTGCGAAACGCAAATTAATTTTCATCATAGCACATAAAAGAATTACTTCACAGTCCAAACTAGGGTAAGAATAGTCAGAGCCTTAAGGGAGTGGGCATGAAAAAACCAACTCTAAATCATTTTTAAGACCTCATTATTACTGCTAATATAATTATTACTATTATTATCAGCATCATTAATGGGGAATTTCATGACTCTTACAGTGCAATATAATGAATTCATAACTATTTTTTTTTATGATTCTTTAGCTGCCCACAATCAGCTATTTTTCTCACAGAAACACACAACCTGTACTTTGTTAATAGGCTACACTGTTAACAGGATTACACAATATGAGGACATTACTGTTTACATTTTTGCCTAAACGAATCAGTTTAAATAATAGTAGTAATAATATAAAATCTTTAAATCAACAGCAAAGTGAATGAATGAAAAAATATGACATTGCATACATCTCGTTACTATGAAAGCTACTCAGTTTGATCACAAAGGAGAAAAAAAATAAAAAGGTTTAAGAATTTTCCAACCAGGAAGTAAGAATGCTCTGGTATGCATACAGTATTTACTTTCAAAAACATCACAGACCATCCATTAGAGCAATAACTACGAAATACCCCAATCAGCCATAACAACATGCCTAATATTGAGTAGGTCTGTCATGCTGCTGAAACAGCTCTGACTGTAGTGCACTGTGTGTTCTGACCCTTTTCTAACAGAGTTGTTACTGTTTAAACCACAGTAGCTCTTCTGTTGGATAGGAAAAGACAAGCTACCCTTCACTCCCCACATGCATCAATAAGCTTTAGATGCCCAGGACCCTGTCGCTGACTTGCCACTTGCCCATGGATCACTTTCAGTAGATACTAACTACTGCATACCTGGAACACGCCACAAGACCTGCCTTTTTTAAGATGCTCTAATTAAGTCGTCTAATTGATTCTATGAATTCAATTCTTATTCATTTCCTGCTTCCAGCACATACATTTTAAGAACTTACTGTTCACTTGCTGCCTAATATACCTCACCCCCTCACCTTAATTAAGTCACTTAATTAACAAACTTTTATAAAACTGTAAATATACAAATATGTCATTTGTTCTGCTTTTTGTGTCTTCAAACAGGAGCAATATATTTATTCCCTTTTCTTGCAGTAAACAGCTGGATGAGGTTAGTAATATATGCCTAAGTGGAAAAAGGCTTATCACACACTTACTCACACACACAGGCATTCACTCACTCACACATACTCAGTCAAGCCAGACTTCATAGTACTGGCTACTGTCAGCCACCATCTGTGTGAGGTCAAGCCATATACATCATAGTGCTGCATCACCCGATAAGGGATTTGGACATGCAAGGCTAACCACAGCCTGTCGAGACCATTTCCCTCACTGACCCTTATGCATCACTCCAATTACCCACCAGGCTTTATCACAGCACAGGCTTGATCACCACCTGTGAATCCTGCATCCATAACAAACTAAAATGAAATGATTAATATTGGTGCATGAAAAAAAAAACTTAGCACATGCTTTAAAATGCCATTTCTATCTTGCAAGACCTGTATTTCAAACAGCAAACATATTGCATTTTAAACATCCCCTTTACTCTAGGCATCCTCCTTAGGTGAAAAAGCATTTATGCAAGCCTAATTTCATTTAGCTTGAATTAAGTACCGATGTCCCCAAATGACCTTCCCTCCACCCTGTCCCTATGCATTCTGACGAATGGTCAGAGAGGTAGGCATGCAATTTACTTTTATAACCCCCCACTCCAAGGGGGATAAAGCACTTAATGAAGAAGCAGTGACTCATAAAGTAGGCCAGTGGGCTGAGACAGCGGGGTTGCAGTGGGAGGAGTCAAGCTTTAACTGGATTCTGGCACAGGGTGTGCTACTATGTAACGGTGGCTCAAGTTGAACACCAGTTACTGTCTTAACATACACTAGATACCGTTCCTTTATAGTATTAGCTCAAGCTTATAATCTACAGCCTTAAAAATAAAAGTGCCAAGATGAGATGCCATGGAAGAAAGACTTTTGTTTCCCAACTGAACCTTTAATGGATGGTGGTTCTCTTAGATGATCCAGATTTCTGCTCCAACCCAATTAATTCAAGCAAATAATCATTTGTTTTACTTGCAGCTTCACAGTTTCCCCTACTGAGTGCAGCTATGTTGCAATGCTTTGCCATGCTGTCTGACTAAAGTGGAGTGTTCCAGTGGGATATTGCATACCCTCTAATAAAAGACACTCCTCATTGCCTACTCCTCCCTTTATCTTGATCTCTTCTGTAGCGTAGATGACAGAAGCAGTTCCGAGTCATGTGGTGAGGTTAAAAACAGAGGCCAGTATTCATCTGCTAGAAGGTAGAGACTGTAGAGTAGAACTTGAAACATTTACCCTAGACTGCTTCTGTTGAGTTTGGATGTGGTTTTTGGAATATGTGTTGGGCAAAAGTTGAAATAAAATTTTACTTTAGGTTTCTTCCTTACTTCCTATAAAAAAAAGCTTAATCTCACACACTGAATTTACACTCTCATGACAAAACAGATTTACATTTACATTTATTAATTTGGCTGACGCTTTTATCCAAAGCGACTTCCAAGACGTGGAGCAGTGTAGTGGGACGGTACCTTGCTCAAGGGTACCTCAGTAGTACCTGAGCCGGGATTTGAACCTGCGACCTTTAGGTCCCCAGCGCAATGTCCTAACCACTAGGTCACCACTGCCAATCAATTCAGAAGAGAACAGTTTAGTGCAGCCAGTTTCTTGCATAATGTGGCACTTTGTGTACTGTGTGGTACATTCTGGCCCTGCCTAGTAAGCTAAACTGGGGAAGCATTATTTATTTGGTCTACTCTACACCAGTGGGATGTCAATGCTGTAAAAAAACAGAAAAAGAACAGAACACCAATACAAGTTTCATGTGCCAAGTAAATTTCTTTCAACTGCACAAGTTTTGTGAAATAAATTGAGACAGCACCCTCTGAAACAGCTTTAAAATGCATGTTTTAGGTTGGATGAAGGTTCTGGGGAAATATCTGAACATTATGCCAAGGACACTCTCAGCCACATCTGTGCCTATTAGCTTATAGCGCATATTAAACACAGTTCTGGAAAGACAGCTAATATTCCACTGTGTTATTTATTGCCTAAACACATGCTTTTATTGCCCAACCATCTGTTAGCCATATTCAGAGAGTATCAAACACTCTTAAAACTCATTTCATATGGAGAAGGAGAGAATTCCTGAGTGTAATAACTATAGGTGTGGCAGTAAAGAGCAAAGCCTCTACTGTTCATTGTTAGGGTTAAATGTTTGCTGCTTAATTGTAGATTTTTAAACTATAAATCAGTGACAACATGAGTGAAGAAAGCAAACACTTTAAAGCCATTTCAGATAGAAGCTTTGCAAATAAAGGCTTTCATCTGATCAATGAGTGAACTGAATTTTTAATTAATCTAACCTGGCAGAATTACCAGCTAAGGCAGTTCTGCTGCATTTATCTTACCTCCTCAGCTCTTGGGGCTGGCATCACTGCCAGTTGTGCTCCAGGGGCTTCTCTCACTGCTTCTGCAAACTGTACCCCCGTTCCAGCAAGTAGTCCTAGAAGAAAATAGAACAGAATCAGTTAGATTAGCAGTCAGGCATTTGCAGAGAGGCTTCACATGTTTTCCAAAAAACCAACTCCTTTATGCCCAAGCAGCTTCCTTTCGGTGCCTGCTGACCTTTGAATGTTTCCATTCTCTCAGATCACTGGTTTCAGCAGAAATGAAATAAGAAATTGCAACACCAACTGCACTTGGAAAAAGAGGGTACATCATGCTAAAAAGGGGAAAAGAAGGTTGGTCCACAAGCTTCAGTCATGCCTAAGATGACATTCAGATGTGCTTACAAGTCAAGCATCCAGCAAAGTTATAACCTGTGAGCTAAAAATGTAGTATAAAAGCAAAACACACAAGTATTGAATCTTGAAGACATTAAGCACCATGAAATATTATCATGGCACACTGGATTCATCGAATACTGAATGTCTAAATGACATGGCTGAGTGAGAAGCAGGTACAACATTTCATTTTCAGTAGACGCATCGTATAGAACCCTGTGATCAACAGAAAAAGCAACGGTCTATTTGTGTAATTTTTCCACAGGATGACAAGAAGACTTTTGACAGATGTGCAGTAAATAAGAAATACTGAAAATGTGCCTTCACTTGAAAAGGATCAAAAAAGTAGAGTAGAAAACAATTTGGTAATGTTTTATTTTTGTCATCTTTTTGTTTTAAGGGAATGCAATATGTCATTTGCTTTGCAATTCACAAGCAACAGTCAACATCCCCAAATAAAATCTAACTTTGTTATTTTACATACATATTTAGAGTTGTCCACCTGTGATAGTGAATTACAAATAAGCTTGATCCCCCCAACATGTCAGTTCACACAAAATGACTATAACCAGGGGTAGTTTTGTGACTAGTATAGAAGGCAGAAGCTGAAATCTTTCCTGAGCACCCAAACAACTCACATGGCTGATTTGATGGGACTAAAATCACCATGAAATGCCACTAAAAATGGCATTATGCCATCTCCCCATGTAAAACGAATACCACCCAGATGGTCTTATTAAAAAGTTGAGCATAAGACTGGGTAAGATGGGAATAGATGTTCTCAAACCTAAAATAGGTACACAGGGAAAATGCACACTGATTTCAAAATGTAAACCTGCTAAAAATCATATAAATGATTATGTGTCCCTAACAGAACATGAAAAAACACCTGACAACAAATGTTCCCAAAATGTAAAAAAAATGGAAGGTCATAATGAGAAATGGGCAACTGTGTTGCACCTATGCAGACATCCATTAGAGAGAAAAAGGATCCAAAGAGTTAGGAAATCAAACCAACCTTCAAGGACAGCAGCTGCTCTATGACAAAGCAAAGCAGGAAATAATAGAGGTTAAAACACTTTACCAGAAAACAGTTGCTATGGGGAGAACTGACAGGAATAAACAGATAACTCAACAAATCAGCACTAGTTAACCAGAACGTATGGTCTTTAAACAGCAGGGTTGGGAGGGTAAACTATAGTTTGTTTGCTCTAATCTGAAGATGAGTTTATAAACCTGGAGGCGTTCTCTTTCTTTTCAGTTTCTTTTCACATCAGAGGAGAATCCAAGCAAACCAAAATGCGTAACTACAAACCACACGAAATCGCTTTCTCTGCTTCTTGGTCAGATGTGTCTGAGACAGGAGTGAGAAGGTAAATACAGGGAGAAGCTCCTATCATTTGCAGAAATGGCATTTGCTCATTGCTGATTAATCTCACTTTTCTTGCTGTATATTGGGTATGATTTGGGCCAGACAGAAAGACCTAGTAAAATGAAAAGAGAGCTCCTGTGACTAGTTAGTCAGTGACTTGCATTAAATGTCTGAAACTAATCCAAGAAGGTCTTTAGCCTTCATAAAGGTCATAGACATATTTTTATAAAATGCTGAACACCACAAATGGGCCAGACAGTCAAGGATGGTCGAACATTCAAGCTCAAAAGGATTAGTTAGAGATCGCCACAGCAGCAAAAGACTTCAGAAACAAAAGTCTCTACATGTAGAACTTTCAGCCACCAAAGCTAACAGCCACCACATTAATAAAGAACACTGCAGAGAGAAAAAAAGACTGCTTTGTTCAGGTGTCACCACTGCTTGCACAACGCACTGTGGCATCGTGACCTTCCAGATGATCTGGCTGCTGCCTCTGTAACATCCACTGATTCCATGAACCTGTTATCACCTTCTGCTTTTAATGTTTGTGTTTAAGGTTTGTCAGAGCTTTCTTCAGCACTGTGAACTGATGCCATCTCTGAAAAGGAGCTGCAAGGCATAGGTGAGTGTCAATCTTGTCACATTCTCAAGACAGGTTATATTTGCTGTTGGATGAAATAGATCCAATTTCATTCATAAAGACATATGGATAAGGTCTGCAGACCAAGTGCTCAAGGAGGGAAATTTCTCTTTATTTTCCTCTTGTCATCATTCATCATCTTGTTCTACTTTTAAATAAACACTGTTAGACCTCAACTGAAAGTGTGGAACAATTATAAACATCTTTCAATATAACCTGCCCACTTCCTACTCTATACTATTCCATATATGGAAACTAAGCAAATACAACAGCCCATTTAGAATGATATATTGTAAAAGTTTTATAAACAAACATAAATGATGGTCAGTCACAGCAGTCCAGTCACTCTTTGATACTGATGTTATGAGCAGTGTTGTTACTGCAGACAGTCTGAAGTTATTGGAGGAGATGTAGAACAAAAAAACAGTGTACTGCTCCTGCCTGAAGCAATTTACAAAAGATCCAGACATCTGAGTGAATGAATGTTGTTTGTTTTTGAACATTTCAGTCCTTTACAGTTTGTATCACATTTGACTTTTCAGAAAATAAATAATACAGGGCAGCCAATTAGATCAGGGGTGTCAAACTCTGATGTCCAGCACTACTTAGTACTTCCCCTCCTCAAAGACATTCACTAAACCTGGCACTTAGCAGGTAAGTTGAATCAGGAGTGTTTGAGCAGGGAGTTCATCATACTGTGTTCAATTTTAAAGGCACAGCATCAAAAACAACCTACTTAGTTTTAAGGAACTGTACAAAATAATGAATGCAAAAATGACCACAGTTTAGCTACCCAAAATAGCATACTGGAAAGAAAAGAAAAGAAAAATTTTAATGAAAAGAAAAAAAGAATACTACAAAGTGTTACTTTTTTTGTAAAAATTATATTTCTTTTGCTTTCCTGCACCAGTCAGCGAACACATTTCATGGTTTCAATGCCATTACAATTCTGAATCTAATTTACTCAGGTATGTTAAAACGCAATATGAGAGATCTATGTGCCACAATATGAGAGATCTATGTGCCACAATATGAGAGATCTATGTGCCACAATATGAGAGATCTATGTGCCACAATATGAGAGATCTATAATGAATGTTCATTCTAAGTATTAGGAGGAGCATCAATGCCCAGAAACTTCACTACAGGTTTGATGCCACTTGGAAACACCCGATACACAGAATGCAGTAAAACAAAACAAGTAGAAAGAATACTGACATCAGAAGTCAGTGAAAGTTAGTGAAAAAAATGTATTACTTGCAAAGAATGACCAGCTGCTTTCTGCTGTCAAGGACAGCACATACTTGTTTTGGTAAAGATATTTCATGTAAACTATTTAATGTTGTCAGGCTTTTTATCGTTTTTCAGTGACACCTGAATTTAGGTTTCAGCGAGTAATTTCCAATCACTACTGGCTTTGGTACATGAAAAGACACTAATAAAAGTAAAATTCAATAAAAATGGGGGAAAAAAACATGCAGAAGTTGTGCCACCTGCCTAATACTGAGTATGTCCTCCGCATGCAGCCATGCATGTGCACTGTTCTATCAGTCAACATTCAATTTTTCAAATCACAGAATCTCTTCCCCCTGAAACCATACCACATACCCACTTGATCCTATGTTCTGATCTTTTTCCTTTCATTACACACACATTGTACACAGCTCCATGACAATTGGCTATGACCCGACTGCCTTCAAATCAGCTGTAGTCACTTCCATCCTGAAGAAGCCCACATTGGACTTCAGTGATGCTTACAACTACAGCCCAGTATCTTTTCATTCCTCTCCAAAGTTCTGGAATGTGTTGTGTATAATCAGCTAAACAGTTTTTTTAGTCTTAAACTAAATCCCAGTAAGAATGAACCTCTGTACATCCAGGGGATACATCCCCAAGACCTGACCTTGCCATCACCTTTGAAAACACAGTCATGCAATTTAATGTAAAGAATTAGCATCAGTTCAGATATAATCTTGGTTGACTTGCAGCTCTTAATCCGAAGTCTAAATCTAATCTAACAATGGTGTAACAGGTTTTCTTTGCACATTAGAAAGCACCCATGTACGCCACTCTGGTTAAGAGCGTCTGCCAAATGCTGCAAATGTAAATGCCTATGACCTTGTCGCTCTTCCTTGGATCCCTTTTGCACCTATTTCCCTGCTTCCAGCACATCAACTTCAAGAATTGACTGTTTACTAGCTGCCTAATATAGCCACCACCTTGACAGGAGGTCATTGTAATGAAATAACTAGATATTACATGCTATTCACTTTACCGGTCAGTGGTCATAAAGCTGAATAGTGCAGATTATGGATAGTTAGTATAAAGCTACCATTACAAACTAGTATCCACAGTGGTGGCTGTAACTAATTAAACACGCACAGGCTATTGTTCAACATATATGTTTAGGAAACCTAGGCGCCAGCTTCTTCTAAGTAAATTAAAGCCACCATAGCTTACATTGGCAGACAGGCATATATGTTGGAATCTAATAGGACCCCTATGGGAATTAGTTACTCTTGCAAAAAGCAGAAACCTTAGGGGGCCACTCACTGCAGATCACCTGCACAGCTCTCATTGTTTCACATCCCTCCCTGGCCATTAAGGTCAGCAGGACAGCAATACTGATACTAATGCAATAAGGTCAAAGAAAAATTGAGGCAGTAGTATATTAACTAAGCTGAACCAGTCTAACCCAGCTCTACTCTGCACTACTGATAGCCACCACTGAATATAATCAATAACTACTTATTATTAAAATGGAGTGCTGGGTATAATAAAAATGGACATTCTCCATTGTTCTTGTGCTCATGAGGCTACATAGACCGGTACAAACCAATCATCTGCTTTAGTCTTTAATTAACAACCTTGGGATGTGAGCCTCATTGCTCCTCTACATGACTGGCTTGTGACACAACCAGATGGGGAACTGTGAGTTGATGTGTCACTCATTTGAGTATTTACAAAATAATAATGTTTATGAAAGTCTGAAGGTAATATTTATTTAATGCTGGAATATGGAGAAATATTCATGATGCAGCCGTGATCTCAGGTTTTATTAAATTTCATTTTTTACCAAAACTTTCAATATAACAACTGCTTCAGACTGCAATGAAATAAAAAGTTAAAAATACAAATATTTAGTAAAATGTTAAATCAAAGAATTTGATTTAATTTGTGGAAAGTGGTTTTTGAAAAGTCCACACCAAATTAGGATGGAAGCCATTGAGCAAAGTACAGATTAATAAATTCCATGCTCCTGGACATTTAACATTTCATGTTCAAACACCTTTCATAGCATAAAACAGAAAACAGATGTGTCAAAGGTAATGCTGGGTTCCATCCTGAAGAAAATCCTCAGCAGATGTTATTTCACTCCACAAAAAGACTAACAAAGGTACAAAAAGATTTCCAATTAAAAACAAAAAACAAACCCACACTGTTGTAGTGCATGCAGAATGAAGCGTGCCATTATCTTGGTGAAGTAATCTTGCACTTTTCAGACAAAGGGGTCATCTTGCTGGCAGCAAATGTCTCTCTAAAATCCCAATATATGCCTTTGCAGCAGTGGCAGCTTCATACATGCAGGCCATCCATGTTAAGGACACTAATGTACACCCACACCATAAGAGATGTAGATAAGATGTTGGCTTTTGCACATTTCACTGATACCCCCCCCCCCCCAAAGTTCTCCTGAGCTCATGTGGTTATATTCATCACAGTAGCATCACAGATAGGATGTTTGAACATCACAAAAATTTGATAGTGAATCATGTCATTACTTCATACAAACTGAGATTTCAAGCATTCCCTGGATTTTGCCATTGTATTATGTACTGTAGATGGTGAAACTTGCATTTTTTGCAATTGCACAACGAGAAATGCTCTTTTTTTTTTACAACAGTACAACTTGATTATTCTATAAACTTTTCAGGCTTATGCATATTTCGCCATTCCAATGAAGGATAAACCTCAAACCCCACAGGTTAAAAACCATTCTGGTCTGCTCAATTACTGCCCCCACAGGTAGCACACAGATTTGCAGTCTGGGGAGCAGGTTGGTATTGAACAGAGGCAAATGAATGCGATTGTAACATTATATTGAAGTCAATTAAAAGCCACTACAAAACAACTTATATGCCTAGGTCACTCAGAGCATATTCATTTATCTGAGATTTGAACGCCCCTGTGGACAGGACCTAATAAGTTGAGCTTCTTCAGCCACACCCTTACTAACAGGTGCAAACAAACATACAGGCATACGATCTAAAGTGAAAGTGTACTGTACTTAAGAGATCAGGGATTTTCAAACTGTCACTGTGCTGTTACTGTGAAAATGTTTATAAGCAGCAACAGTTCAATCACAGCAGTATGTCAATCAAGTTCACAAAAAGGACTGCTGAGGCCTGAAAACTGTTGCAGCACTACACTGTTACAAACTGCCTGTGGAAGAACTGTCAGCACAAGGAATGTTTGTTAGGGGATTTGTGCACTGAGTTTCCATAATGACCAATTTTAATTCACCATGCACAATCAACTAGGGAGAGCACTTGCCTAAGGATAGAGTGCTATCATAACATTTGGTCGAGGAGGAATAACGATCTTGTCATTTTTAGCTTTTAGTCTGTTACTTCCGGATAACAAAATTCTTAAGGATACAGCATGCTATGACACATACACAGATCAACTAAAACATTGAAACTGGGATAGGTGAAGTGACCAACACTGATCCTGTTGGAGGCAAAACAGGCATAAGCATCCTATGCCCATGCTGACCTCTGTCTACCACTAAAGTGCCTACAACAGGCATGTGAGTGCCAGACTGGGCCATGAAGCAATGGAAAATGGCAGCCTGGTCTGGCCTCATTTTATCTTACATCATGGAGACAGTTGTGTGTGTAGGTTACCTGTGGAAAAGTATGTACCATGTTGCTCTATGGAAAGAAGGCAAGCAGTAAACCTCTGGTACTGGCATTTATGTGGATGTAACTTTGACATGTACCATCTTCCTAAACACTGTTGCAGACCAAGTATACATTTAAGGGCTGTGGCCTCTTTCAGCAGAATAATGCTTTCTTCCACAGAACAAACCATGTTTAGAAAAACAGTTTATGGAACATGACAAAGAGTTCAAGGTTCGATGTGGCCTCCAGATTAACCAGATCTCAATGTAACTGAGCATCTTTGTAATGTCCTGGACAAACTAGTCAAAACAATTGTGACCCCACCCTATAAAGTACTGGACATGATCTGCTATTAATATCTCGGTGCCATATACCACAGCACCTTCAGAGTTGTTGTGGAGTCCATGCCTCAACAGATCAGACCTCCACTACATCCAACACTCACTATGACGCAGGACTTATTACGTATCAGTTCCCAAACCCACCACTGCTCTTAAATGCTAAACGGAAGCAATGCCACACAGCCATGTTTTATTATCTAAGAGCGGATATTGTTACAGCAAAGGGGTGGGGAAATAGGGGGGCAAGCGCCATATTCATATAAATGTTTAACTTACTGTTCAATATTTAGTACTTTATCTATTTACTGCCACTTGAGTTTTATCAGGACATTTGTTTCCAGATGTCCAAGCATTTGAAAATCTTGAAGGCCCATGTGCTTGAACAGCTGAGTTGATTTAACAGTAATGGAGTCTGCACAAAATGCTATATCAAGCTAGTCATGATGTGGCTTTGATCCTGGGTTTTTGCCAGTGGCTCTCGACAGGCTGACATTAAAGACAGGTTAATCAGCACTGAGGTCGTCAGCTATTTCAGACCACAGCAAGCATGGGCTGAGGATCGCACGTTAAGCCTCCTGTGAATCACTATAGAGTGGGTGCCTGATGAAACCGGTGATTAGGACATTAGACGCTGTAGCTCGCAGGAAGCTGTTTGAATTAATCGACCACAGAGTCACACGCTATTACATGTTGAACATTTCAGCACCTCACTGTTTGGTGCCTTTGTCAGGATGAAAGTACGTCAGTGCTGCGGAACGTACATAATCATTTTCCTGAGTACTCTACAGTGGCAAGGACATAAAGCTTGTTAGAAAAAGCAGCTCATTGTATTACATTTTCAGTTAGGGCATTGACATTTCGCAATTTATCATGTACTTACATCTATATACAGTAAAGAGAGAGTAAGTAGTTGTCTTCACAATGGGCATGATGCACCATGACATGGCATATGCAATAAGCACATGTGGGTAAAGATACTGAAAGTTCAGCTGATGATACATTTAAATACTGAATTTTGGTTCTGAATGGAATAAGGATTGGACACATCTTTTAAGAAAGACAAGTTGTAATGGCCAGATAACAAATTTAGCAACAGAATATTATATGGGATACAGATAAACAGTAGTAATAGATACATGGCTGCCAAATCCTCTCACAGCTGGTGGTTTTGTGTTTTAGCCAGAGTAGGATAACACTTTTTTGACTTTTGTTTTGGTGGGAAATAACTTAACTGAACAACACTTTTTGTTATTCAAGCTTTGCTTTAATTTTCTATTTTTGTCTTAGTTGCACAAGTGTACAGTTAGTTGGCAGCCCTATGCACAGTTTGTGGTCCCACTTATACTAAATAAAATGTTAATTTTCAATGCTTTGTGCTGTGCCTGCGCTGTGACACTAGATGTCCAAATTCTTGCAGGAACCTGACCTGCTCATCCATCATTTCTGCAGAAATCAAGTGTATTAACTGGACGTTTGCCACACTATTGCTGCAGTTAAACATACTGCTGTAACAATCATGAGCTTTTAGATGACTCATCATGTAAAATTATTATTAATTATTTGTACATGTTATGTAGTTACTAAAGCATTATTGTATGTTGCTTCAAGTGTGTCTTTGAACTGTCTGTCATGCTTCTCAAAGTAGTGTGCAGTATGGTAGGGGGCATTGGTATGCATTGTCCTCCTGAAAGGGCCATTGCCATTAGGGAATACCTTTGCCATGAACATGTACTTCAGCAATGTTTAGGTGGGTGGCATGTGTCAAAGTAATACCCACATAAATGCCAGGACCCAGAGTTTCCTAAGAAAACCTTGCTCAGAGCATCACACTTTAAAAGCTAGCTTTACTCCAATCTTAGTGTCATCTCTATCCAGATAAGCAACACACACACACACACACACACACACACACACCCCTCAGCCCTCCATATAATATAAAAGAAAAGGTGATTCATTAGACCAGGCCTCTTTCTTTTGTTAGATGATCCAGGTGTGCACCTTAGGTGTTTTTGGCAGTGGATAGAAGTAACCATGGGTATTCTGGCTGGTCTGTGCTTCAAACACAGCAAGCTGTGATGCACTGTGAGATGCACATTCTTCAACCAGCTTTAACTGTAGCTCTTATATTAGATAAAATATAAAACATTCCCCACTCACATCAATGAGTCTTGAGTGTTTATGGACCTATCATCCATTCACCAGTTGTTCTTCCGCAAGCCAGAGACTGGTAGACATGACATTTGTCTACTAAAAGAGGGCAATGTTAGCTCCTGATGTCAATGATGTACTTTTCATCTCCACAGATGTTTTCTGTACATTAATGTGATTTGTATGTGTATATGTATGTATGTATGTATGTATATATATATGTATATATAATAGGCAGAGACATGTAAATGGGTTTCTGAGGCATTATGTGTGTGTGTGTATATATATATATATATATACACACACACACATACATACATACATACATACACACACATAATGCCTCAGAAACCCATTTACATGTCTCTGCCTATTCAACTAAGAGTAATTATGAGCCACTCAACCACAAGTTATAAAGAATACAGACAGCCAGAGAGAACATTAACAAAACAGAACACAGACATGCATCTTCAACTCCCTGCACACACGCAAGTGTTAATGCGTGCACACACACACACACACACACACACACACACACACACACACACACACACACACACACACACACACACACAC
>JBBPDA010000009.1:21138068-21162338 GCA_037974385.1 Arnoldichthys spilopterus
CCAGCATCAGTGTTTTGAATTTGATGCGGGCAGCCACAGGAAGCCAGTGAAGGGTTCTCAGCAGTGGGGTGGTGTGTAAGAATTTAGGTGTGTTGAAGACCAGGTGACCTGCTGCATTCTGTATCAGCTATAAAGGTCTTGTGGCCTTCAGAGGAAGACCAGCAAGGAGAGAGTTGCAGTAGTTCAGTCTAGACATGACAAGTGACGGGATGAGAATCTGAGCAGTGCTGGTGGTGAGGAAGGGGCGGATTTTCCTGATGTTGTGTAGGAGAAACCGGCATGTTCGGGAAAGTTAATTAATGTAAGATGAGAACGTGAGGCCCTCATCCAGAGTGATCCCCAGGTTCTGTGCTTCCATTGTGGGAGTGATGACCGCGTTCTCGAAGTTGATGGCAAGGTCAGGTCATGGGAATGCATCCCCTGCGATGTACAGGAGTTCAGTCTACTATTTGATTTTCTGAGCTGCCTATTATATTCACTATTGTTTTAAGGCTGGGGTATTGAAATATGCTTTTATTCTATACCCCTGGACTATAACGCAATGCTGTACACTGATAGCTAAGTATGAGTCTTTAAGCATCAGTGAGCTGATAACCATGCCTGCATCAGTGAGCTGATAAGCGTGTCTACTTCATTATTCAAAACATGAATCAAAATTCATGAATCAAAACAAGTGTAAAAATAAAATAAAATAAAAAAACAATATTTAAACAATACCCAGTCCAACTGAGAAAAATGCATTGCTCTTTACATATCTTCAGTTGTTTCTTTATTTGTGTGTATGGTTGTCTGTCTGTGATGATGAACAACTCTGTAGATGGCCTATCTCGGCTTCCAGAGGGAGGCGGTGGAAGCCGCTCTGAAGCTGGTGGGAGATGATGTAGCTCAGGCCACACAGATCCTCCTGGATAACCAGGGCTGTGTACCTCCAGAGTTGCTATCACCATCACCACCATCTTCTTCATCAGATGAGCCCAGCACCTCTGACTCCACAGGTTTGGAACCAGCAAATATGCTTAATGGATTCATTAACTGAAATATTAATTTGTGTCCCAGTGTGCTCTGTGTTATTCTCGACCGTTTTCATTTAAAATCCATTTGATTAATGTGATACACAGTTGACATTGCAATGGAAATAATAGATTTTTCAACATATTTGGACAAGCAAACAGATAAAGATGATCTGCTTGAATAAGACACAATAAAAATAGCATTTCAATCATCTATTCAACAAAAATATTGATAGATAATTCAACTTTTGGCCTCAAATTATCTTCAAGCACTACTTGATATGATGCAGAATTCATAGCTGAATCATTGCATGCAAGTAGCCCAGTCCTTGAGGCAGCAAAGCAACCTTAAATCATAACATTTCCATCACCATGCTTCACAGTTAGTTTGTGGTTTTTCTCCTGAAAAGCTATTTTTGGTCTTTGTCATATGTGTCCTGTTTTTTGGCCAAACTCTATCTACATTATTCCAAAAGGCCTCCCAAAATGTTTTTTTTTGGAGAGCAAAGCTTTTCCTGACATCACCTTCCTTGTAGGTCAGATTTGTTTAGTCTCTTTCTGGTTGTACACATGTCTGTTCTCAATTTGCCTATTTGCTTGTTTAGATATGTTGAGAAACATGTAATGCATATATATTGGAATCTGGAAAATTGTAAAACGACAATACATGTAACATAACAGTAGTTGAGATATTTAGTGGAGTCAACAGGCTCAACAGAGCCTCTTTTTCTGTGCTAACACATTAGTGTGTTACTTCCAGACCTCACATATGTACAGTTTTAGCATATATGAAGTTAGTTCCTTACAACTCTGTATTAAAGACACTTTTGTATGGGCAGCCTCTGGGTCGAGTAGTCTGGATGTCGACCTGGTGAATGAGGTTTTGGAGGACATCCCCAGACATGAAGAGGATTATCTAGATGTGACCCTTGAAGAGGAAAGTGAGGTCATTGCTCTGATGAAGTCCTATCTGCAGAGAAGCTCTACCTGAGAAGAGCTGTTCAATCCTGCTTTGTGGAGTTTGTTTGAGGTCAGTTTGGAATGTAATTTAAATTGATATTTGGGAAATTTTTTTCTTGATTTGGTTCAGGACTTGGTTAAACCCAGTAATGGAAGCCTTTTCCAAAGTATTTAATTTGAGATTTAGGTTTTTTGATGGTTGTATATACATATGCATATAATGTTCTGTAATTCTGACTATAATTCTATAATTCAGGTTTTGGATGAAAGAAGGAAATATTGTTAAAAACAAGTGTTTAAGCCTAATTTATACCTCCAACTCTGGATCAGTGGTAGCACCACCCAAATGAGAGAAGGCTATAACTGAATCTTTTTTTTTTTTTTTTTTAGAGCCATTTTGAATTGAACTTGGCTCTTTAAATAAATAATTCAATCCTTGGATTCACCTGATGTTAAAATATAACTAGAAATATTTTTTATATTGAAAAAAAGTTTGATCCAATGTCCATATTTTACTTTTAATCTTCAATATCATCAGTTCAGTTTGATAACTCTGCTCAAGTTCATGCTCCGATCAGTTCTGTTCAAAGAGCACTTGTTAAACATGCAATAAATGATAAGCTCTGAGCTTACAAAACCCATGTTTTCTCTTCATTTCAAGTCTGTATTTTTTATAGGATGTATTGTTAGTGCAAAGAAAGATATTGAATCAATTATATTATCAGTCATTGTTGTAACTCTGCATTTTAAATGGAATAAATAAAGTTTCCTTCTTAAATGGTCAAGACCCTCTAGCAGTAATTACTGGAGAAATTCATTTAGTTTGCATTTTAGTCCATAAAACTACAGAATAACAAGCCTAAGTAAATGATAAATGTTTAACTTGTATTGATAATGACTTAATGAAGGTAATGAATGATCTAAAGATTGTATGTCCGGTTCTGTAAGCATATATGAAGTAGTAGGGTCGGTATAAATAATAATAAAAAAAAATTCTGCGAAAAAAAAAAAATGCACGCAGGCTTAATATATTAAGACACAGAGACACATGTTTGATAAAATACTGTCTTATTGTAGTAATTCATTGTTTATTTTACATTATCTGAATTTAAATAGTCACAGTCTGTGGCCTGGCAAAAAGAGGTATGAATGAAGGTGGGAAAAGGAACAAAGAAGTGGGATGGAGGTTTAGAAGTAGTTGACGACCCTGCGGATGGACTGGATGTTGGGGTTCTGGGCCTGCCACTCGTTGTGGCCGCAGTAGTTTCCTCTCTCCACAATGTACATACGGCCACGGAAGTTAGGCTCCTCGTACATCACCCAGCTTCAGACAAGAAACATAGGGTTAGAATATGACAAATTTACTGAGGCCTAGTTGAACCAGGTAACCAAATCAAATTAAACAGACAGTTTAAATTAGCTTATCAACTGTTTAAAGGGGAAAACTTGTTCATTAGGGGATGGAGGATTATTATTAAGGCTAAAGAAAGATTGCAATGCGTGAGCTTTTTCTAGAAACAAAAATAAAGAGAGGAAAATATATTTCTTTGCATATATCTGTGAACCATTGGCCACTGATAAATTTCTCTTGTCAAGCTCCTGAAGGCAGATGTAAGTTACACAGCTGTAAGTATTGGGGTGGGATTAGGGCAATATAAACAAACCCTTATTTCCATTACTTACATAATGACAAGTCTCAGGAGATTAACATATGCTGTAATATTGATGCACTGAAGTTGACTAATGTTCCAGGTTATTTAAAGACTAAAGCTACAATATCAGTGGTATAGATAACTGGCTTGTGCTAAAGAAATGTTTTTTAAGGGTCATCATTTGTAGCTTTTTTGCAGTAATACAAAGAATTTGTCAACACTGTCATGCGTCCATGAAAAAGTCAGATTTGAAACATTTGATCTCTTGTAGACTGTGTTTTCATGTGGCACTTACGCTCCATCTCCAAACACCCTGACGGAGTTGACGCAGCTCCTGCCGAAGCCACGGCTCTGCAAGAAGGGGCAGTCGTCACACAGCTCCATGCACTGGCCCGAGTAGTTGCAGCCCTCGAACAGCTCAATCCTGTAGTGCTCTCCATGCTGCGAATACACACACGTGAGCACAAGCCATGGGTTATCACAGTATTTCCCTTACAGTCTTCCTCTTCAGCACTGCAAATGTGCACATAGGCTGAAATCTTGTGGAAGGACCTTTGGGAAAAGGTGGCTTGCTTTGCTTTAGAGCCAGTTTGGATTTGTTAAATTTCAACAGCAACAACTTTTTTTTTCCCTTTCTTTTTTCCTTTTTACATGGCATGAAATGATTAGCCGTGTAAAATGGCAAAATAGCTGTTCTGTCCAAATTAGCAGACTAATTAGAGCTTCACGCCACACGCTGGGCCTGGAACTGAGAGGTATGGTATGGAGTGATGGTAAGCCAGTCCAGTTCTCACCATCCTGATAGGCTTGCAGGAGCCCATGTGGTCATTGTGGGCGTTCCAACGCTGGAACTCCGGGTACTCGCCACGTTCCAGGATGTACTGCTGGCCCTTGAAGTCAGGGTGGTCATAGCAGATCCATGCGCCGCTCTCCACACGGATGGAGTTCACCCTGTTCATGAAGCCACGGTCCTGGAAGTTATCGCAGTCTCCGTACACCTCCAGCTTCCTTCCAGTGAAGCATCTTCCCTCATAAAACACTATCTGAGGGAAAGGACGAAGCAGAGAAAGAGCAACCAGAAGTTTGGGGTGGATGTCAGGTCCACCAGTCAGGAGTGGATAGTAAAAATGTTCAACTGAATGTCGTCTTGTGGTCTATGTATCTTGTAAAAAAGAAACAGTAGTGAAGTGAAGAACAGGCTGTGAGTTCACGGAGGTCAAGATGTGAGAACAGTTGTCCTTCAGCTCATTTTCACCCCTGTAATGGCATGTAGGGCACTTTGCCATATGGCCCAGTTATTTTTATTTCATTTTTTAATAATTAAAAGAAAAATGAATAGTGAAGAGCAGTCAGGATGTAGCTGTTTTCTTGCAGTTATTACACAGAATGTTTAGTCAAACTCAAGAAGTCCTGCTCCAAAAGAAGCCTGTGGACTGGAAAAATGAGGACAACTAGAACCCGTTTGAAAAGCAACCTTCACTGAACTGCTAATGTGCTAATGTTCAACCTCTGAAGCACAATGTGACACAAACCTTCACAGGATTACAAATGTCTAAGTCCACAACAGCCAGTGAGCATTGGATGATGTCTGTTACTCAGTGATGTGATGTGATGTGATGTGCATGGACCTGATTGGCCTAAATGCTTACCTTTCCAGAATACTGCGACATTTTTTCCACTGGATACAGTCCAACCTGACCCACACGTAAGAAAGTGTGACAGTGAAAAAGTTGGACACCCCAATATATATGGGTAGTCGTGTACTGGGCAGTATCGCGATGTTTGCGCAACAAAGACTACACAATGGAGAGCTTATGGCTTTTGCTTGTTGGGCACTTTCCGTTCACTCTTGGCACTGCTGATTCTGGGCTTTGGCTCACTCATGAGTACAATGGATTTTGCTTTGCTTGACTTTGTGGGGCCATTTTGCATAGGCCACGCTTCTCTTCACCACACTGAATGCAGAGAGTGGCTGGAAAGAGGCTGCGTAAGAGAGATGTATCCAATAAGACATTACGTGCGTTGGTCTCTTTGTGGGATGTTTGTTAATATTCCATGTGTAACTGTGGCAACCAGGTGGAGGCCTGTTTAGTAGGTGGTTAAAAAAAGGGGGAAAAGATCTAATTTTCTTGATCTTTCTCCTCACTACTGGCTTTGTTCTCATTCTATACCATAGAAAACATAGATACCTACTGACAACATCGATATCTGGAGATATTGACGTGTGCCAGAGTTGGAATTGTGTTCATTTTAAAGAAAGAAAGAAAAGAGAGAGACATATATGAAAAACAAAAATCAAAATCAGCTTTTATCATTTGATAAGGGAAATGTTGGAAGTGAAAATAGAAATTATTTCCTTCATTAAAGGAAAATATAGATGGTTATATAGTGGGATTATCTACAGCTTTGCACATGGACATCATTTTTTTTTACCCCAAATTTAAGATGAGATATCCTAACAATGCAGTGAGAGCTACAACTGTGTCATTATACTATGAATGGGGGAGGGGGAAGGGTGGAAAAAAACAGCAAACTACCTGCCATGCACTGCATTATGGTGTTGGATTACATGCTCTGAAAGCAAACATGCTGTATTGACTCCCAGGGCACCTCTATTGGGAGAGATATCCTTCTCATACTACAGGTCTTTCTCAGAACTGTGACTTTTTTTTTTAAACCAGTAAAACCAGTAATCAACATTAAAACAGGCGAGCTTTACCAGAAACACTTTATTACATTTATTTTACTTAGGAATATTTATAGTTCAGAAAACGGATAACGTGTTAATATACAATTGCAAGAGTTCTTAGTTATTTAGACTCCATAAATTCACTCTCGGGAACAGTTTTAAATTTTCAGAAAGAAAAAATCTCAGAATATAATAAATACAACACTAGTTAATTAAAACCAAGGGCATCTATAAGCCCCAACACACCAAAATAATTCCTGTTTCAGAAGAAGAACCCAAGTTGTTGTATAATCACAATGTATTAAGAATAGTCAAAATATGACAAATCACTGATATTTATTTACCTTGTTAATATCATTTACCACATTGAATAGTCTACCAGCCCATATAATGTATATGATGTGTTCTACGCCTCACTAAAAATGTGTAAACTAATCCATGTGCTTCCTAGGATGTGTGTAGGATCGTGTAGAATTCTTCCCAAAAAATATGACAGTGAACAACTCCAGGTGTAGTGAAACAAAATGCTGCGTTTAATGATTACAATCAAAAAAGTTAAACATCATTCATTATTGAGCAGAATGAATGCTGGAAACTTTATTGGCCATAATTACTGTTTAAGAAATACAATATACAAATCCATAAGGGTTTGAGGATAGAGGCAGGTAGAAAAGAGATGAGGGGAGCCAAAAGGCAGGACAGTAAGGCTCGATATTTCACCAGGTTTGGTTTGTAGTGGAGAAGAAGGGATGGATGGCTGGAGGGAGAGAGAACAGTAAGCAGAGAAAAGGGGAGAAGGATGTAGAGAGAGGGGGCATGATGGTGTTTATTCCTACAGTGTCACTGAGGGCTTCTCTGTATCTTCCAAAAGAATATTAAAAAAAAAAACACAACAGAAAAAAAATAAATAAATAAAATGAAGTATAAAAAGAAGGTTAAAAAGAAAAAGTCAACATTTCTATGGAGGAAAACAGGCAGTTAGCCACTTCAAGTAGAGGGATTTCCCAGTGTCCAGTGTTGTGGTAAGGGGCGGGGTGGCTGCAGGAGGGTGGACTCCAAACAGACTTTTCTGGTGAACATTTACCATTTGCTGTGCTTAACCCCAACCCTTAATCCTCTTAAAGTCCAAATCTAACCGCTAAACCCTCATCTTAACGCAGGCCAAAATACTCGAGTATTACACCCGAACCACAGGATTGTTTGACAACTGTTCGCCAGAAAGGTCAGTGTGTGTCCTCCAGTGGTTGGGACAGGCAGTGGGGAGAGGGCAAGGGCAGTCAGGGAGGGGAGTATCTACATCAGCGAGCAGGATGTCCGCCCTTGGGGGGCTCCACCGTCCATCTTCTCAGCCTCTAAGATTATCCTCTTGAACACTTCCACTGCAGTCTGCCACCAAGAAGCAAGAGAGGCTAGTTACTCACAGCAACATACAATCTGCTACGCAAACACATGACATCAGTATTACATTTTAAAAATCTATATAAAAATCTAACTAGGGACACAATGATTTTGGAATCACACTAGTACTGGCACATAAAAAAAATTCTTTAAAAAGGTACTGGACAGATGTTTAGATCTGACCTATATTTCAAATCTGATTATGTTTATATTGGTTGTGCTCTTGAAGAACGTTTAGGTGATGCTAGGCTGCTATTCCAAAATGGCTGAATTGTATTCGTTTTGCTGCAATTTAATCCTACAGAAACAAGTTATTTTTCTCTGTAACTCTAATCCGAGAGATTTTAACTCCGTTCCAACTTTTGCGGAGTGTGTTGCAATCATTCAATTCTAAATTTGTTTATATGTACAAAATACAATTAAGTTGCTCACAAACTGTTAAATTTGTTTTTTTATAGTACTTTTGTCACTTAAATGAAGGTTCATGTAGATTAACATATCAAAGATTTAGTTTTTACTGCATTTTGGAAAATATCCCAACTCTTCTGCAAATGGGGTTTGTATCTGTACCAAATCAGCCATATCATTAAAACCACCTGCTGTAGGACCCCCTCATATCACTAAAATAGCCCTGACTTTTTGAGCCATGGACTTTACAAGACCATCATCAAGACATTGTGTACCGGTCATCAAGACGTTATCAACAGATCCTTTAAGTCCTGTAAGTTGTGAGGTAGGGACTCCATGAATTGGACTAGATTTCCAACACATTCCACAGATGCTTGATCAGACTGACATCTAGGGAGTTTGGAGGCCATCTTTGAACTTTTTGTCATGTCTTTCATTTCTTATTGGCCCAGTCCTTATGCTTGGCACTTTTGGTAATGGACAGTGATTAGCATGGGCACTCTGACCAGTCTGCAGCTACAATGGGTACATAAGCAATGTACCAATGGGAGAAGGTGGCCTAGTCTAATGAAGCTCATTTTCTTTCACATCATGTGGATGACCAGGTGCATGCGGATTGCTTACCTGGGAAGAGATGGTACAAGGATACACTAAGGAGGAAAATCAATGGAGGCAGTGTGATGCTCTGGGCAATGTTCTGCTAGGAAACTTTGGGTCCTGGTATTTATGTGGATGTTACTTTGACACATACCACCTACATAAACATTGCTGCAGAACAAGTGCACCCCTTCATGGCAACTGTGATCTCTAATGGAAGTGGCGTCTTTCAGCTGGATGTGCCTGCCACATTGCAAAAATTGTTCAGGAATAGTTTAAGGATCATGACAGAGTTAAACATGTTGACTTGGCCTCCAAATTCCCAAGATCCCAATCCAATTGAGCATTTGTGGGATGTGCGGAGTAAAACAGTTCAATCCATGGATGCCCCACCTTGCAGCCTACAGGAGTTAAAGGATCTGCTTACAGTGTCTTGATGCCAAGTATCACAGCACACCTTCAACATAATTATGCAGTCTGCTTTTGGATTCGTTTTGAAATCCGACACTTAAATCACGAGACAATCATGTGGACATTTAGCTGAAATGCACATACGATAAAAACTATGGCATTCAAAATAGCAATTTTCGCTAAAAGGTGAGAAGTTTGCATCCTTAAATGAATAGAAATCATGTTTGAACATCTTGAAGCAGTCCTATTTACTAACCCAGGTAAACTACCATTAGCATGTTTGATTTTACAACTAGCACAATGTGTTTCTCCCTATTGCCTCATATAGGTAGCGCAAGAGTAGCAGCAACTATTTTGTTAAAGTCAACATCCACTCTGAAAGAAAATATCTGTTTTCAACCCTTTAAAGCATCCATAAACACTGTAGGTGTATTATTCATCTATCAATGTTGAGATTAATATGAAGCTAATATGCAAATTTTGTATGTGATTGAGGAACTTGAAGGCCCATATGTGAATGTGAAGTGTAAAACTGATTACACAACACAGCACCACAGAAGCCATAAAGTGTTAAAATTTCAGGGAATCAATTATTCAAAATAATAAAGGCAAAGTAAAAAAATGACCTGTTCTGCATTTCTGCCCCACAAGGCAGGGTAACAAGTGCTTCTGACTCAAAGCTTACAGGGAGGACAGACACATTCCCCAGCTTTGTGTGAAAGTCGTTAGTAGTACCACACTATAACTCAACAGAATTTGGAATCTCAAAGTCGGATCTAAAGAGCAGTACAAGAGGCTGGGAAGAGTTTATGTAATGGCTGGAGCCCCACAGGGCAAGCTGAAGCTGAAGAACTGTCACTCTCATGTAGCTGTAATATGAAATGTCAGGGACTTACTGGGAACAACAACAGTCGTGATGAATACAGACAAGGATATAAATCTCTGTACAATATCTAATGGTGTTAAATCAAAGGTCACGGTCTATTCTGGATATTTCTTTGGATTTGAATGACTGAACCGTCTCTGGTATGTGCCCGTAATCTGTATGGATTCTAAAAGTAAGTCTTGTTAAAATGAGCAACCTCAGACTCAGCACTTGCGGTCCCGGTCAAAGTGAAATATACATCCATTCTCACGCTTTCCCTCTCCCTTTCTCACATTGCAGTGCATCTCAGCATGTTAATGCATGACCTCATCACCATGGCAACTGCTTAGCAACCAACCCCTGCCCTTCAACCCCATTCCTCTGCACTAACTCCAAACACTCGTATTCGAGAGAAACACACACACGAACTAGCATTTGCTTGGTCTTTGCTATCAACAGTGATCCAGTCTGATGAAACTACAGACTAACTTCAAATCAGCAATCCTAACATCAGCCATTCCCATTCCCTTTTAAAGTCCCCAATGAACACTCTGGGTGGGAGACAGGTCCATGCAGCGAGAACCAAGGACTTCACCAGGGAAGTGTATCACTTGCCTTTCCTGTCCTGACCTCTAATAGACTGATGCTGCTCGCTCACTAATAAGTGTCTGGAGGCCTGAGTGACTGCTGGGCCAAGAGGGGAAGGGATTTAGGCATGAAACTTGGCCCAATATGCTCTCTTAGGCAATTTCTAAATCTCATAACTCATCACTGTGGGAGTGCCCTGCCCCCCTCCCCTATTCACAGAGTACTCTAGTCCAAAAAATGTGTACCAGTTTTTAACTAGGTGAGCTTTTAAAACTGATAAACTAAGTTCTTTCAGAGAGTATGATCTCTGCTGAGGAGCGTCCCCTAAGAAAAACACCACATCAGAGACAGCGAGAGAGAAACTGTGTGTATGTACATGAATTTGACTGGAGAGGAGACAAAGAGTGACCTGAAGGAGACACCTAGTTACCTGGTTCTCTTTTGCAGAAGATTCCATAAATGCTGCGTTCCATGATTCCGCCAATGCTTTGCCTTCTTCACAACTGATAACTCTAAGGGACAGGAATATGCATGAGGTTAGACAGTATGTGACGATTTAACTGTGATCAGATTATACGGTTTTCTTACTTTATTGAGTAATGCTTATGTTTGGCAGGAACATATAGGCCTTTGCTGAAAATGTATCTGTCAGTTATTTTAACACTGTATACTGATTCAAATTTACAAAAAAACAGGAATATTTTTAAGGATTCATACTGGTATAATGAAAAGTTCTGCGTCTATCGTTTTGTCTGTGTATATATACATATGTAAGTTCTGTGATAACTGAAATCCTAAGTCAACACACAATAAAACAGCAGTTTACAGAAAGTAGCTCAGCAAAATAAAACAGCCGTTTAGAGTAGGTTATCATGGTCCTCTCTAGTACCTGTTGTAGAAAAAGACTGATTTACCCATAGTATTTTAAAGTAATACACAAAATCTCCTGTTCTACCAAAACTGGACGGTTTTAAATCTACATGGCACTGTGCAGCTACATCATGTACATAAATACAAAGATCGGACTAGACAATGGACGTTAGCATTGGCGGATGCTTAAAGTTTGCATCGGGAACAAAGAAAACCTCATCAAAACATTTACATAACTCCTCCTCAGGCCTAAAAGAAAATCCCTTCAGCTACTGTTGAGACCTCTGCAGCAAACACCATGAAGCACTTACACTTTAGCTGTATGACCTTTAATGAACCTGTCTTTGCAGCGCAGCTTTAGAAACCCCCTGTGCTCAGTTTGCTGTCCCCTCTTTATTACTTTCCCCTTTTGGGGATGTGACAATTGCAGACTGAATAGTTGATAAAGCTGAACATGATGCTCTATATGTGTATTGCTTTGTGTGACCCATCAACAAAACTGTAATGGAGCTATTGATCTAGTAAAACTAGATAACGTGTGCATACAAACTAAACACACATCACAGCAGCTTAGGCTACACGAATACGCAAAACACATCATATGGAAAATCAGAGGCATGCAATTCAAACATAATTTTCTGTTTATTTTGGGCATAAGGGATTGGGAAAACACACTTTGTACCCAGAATATACATATACATCTCACTCCACCACTGTCCTGCAATCCTGTATAGGCAATTGCTATGCAGAAAGAACTCAACCACTGCGTTGCACTGCCTTCAAAAGTGATCTGTCTACACATGGCCATTTGCACACCTGCCTGATCTATTTACACACTGGCATTTGCACATCTGCCTAATCTGCACTTTATATATTCTGTATATTCAGGTATTTAAATTCATCTTCTCTTCATGTACCATCTAAATTACACTGTACATTCATCTGTAAACTTCATTTTGGTCTGTATATATTGTTTACAGTGTTTATATACTTTTTATTGTTAGGTTTATTTTTTAGTGTTAGTTTTCTTATTTATTATACTTTTTTTTTTTTTTACCTTCGCTAACTAAGCCATTACACAGTATTTTGGGTGTTCAGGGATACATTTCACTACATGTTGTACTAGTATAACTGTGTATATGACAAATAAACATCTTGAAACACGAATCAACAAAAAAAAAATGCGTGTAATGAATGAATCATATCAGGCTCATTTTATGAGCCAAAGTATGGTTTAACAAATTATTTAAATATGATTTTTATGATGTATAATATTAAACTATATGAACGTTTTCATTTATCCAAATTTAAAACCAGTATGTGAAAAAGTATCTATTTTCCTAAAATTCTCATTCCAGGATTTCTGCAGGTTTCAACAAGTTAAATTTAAGACTTTTTAAGACCATTATTTAAAGACATTAAAGGAAATAAAGAAGTCTTAATAAATTAGTTTATTTTGTTAGTAATTTTCACATTTACCAAACTGTGGCTTCACACTGGTGGGCAGTGGCCTAATGGTTAGAACCTTGTAAAGGGAAGGCCCCAGGTTCAAGTCTCAACCCAAGTTCCTAACCACTAGGCCACCAAAAAAAGTGATGGAAGTAGCATTGAATACATAATGACATTTAAGACCAAAGGTAAGCCATTTCAGACCTAGTGCATATAATCTTAATGTTTTAAAGACTTTTTAAGGCTTTTAATTCAAATTTTTACATTTTAGACTTTTTAAACCTCTGCAGAAACCCTGTCATTCACATGATCTAATTGATGTGTTGCTGAACTGAAAAAAGCATATGCTCTCAAGTTTACACAAATTCACTACAACAGGCATAGTTCACAAGTATTGGGGGCAGTATAGCATCTCCCGTTTTGCACCAACAAAAGAAAATAATTTATCACACAGACAGTACTATGAATAATGATGGCAGTGAAGGGAGAAGTACCAAGCGAGGTATAACAGATAAGTTAGTTGATTAATGAGAAGGTTATTTATTACAAAAAGAATCATTAGTCGGACCCCTATGAAGCCATTTGCTTCCTAATTGCATCCAAGAACGTGACCATAAACACCAAATAACCACACAAAGAACAATTTAGCTTTAGTTATCATCCTGAACAATGGCCAATACACTATCTGAACTGAGTTCTTCCTCCAAGATTGCCTCTCTGCTTTGTAGTTTACAGAATGGTTTGTGTTTTTAATTGAATTTGTTGGTTCATTTTGTCAAAAAAAAAAAACAACCCAAGAGTAAAACACTAGAAACAGATGTTCATTTGCAAGAAGTCCATTTTCATTATACAGGAGCTGCAACAGAGATGTCCACTATAATGTGGCCTAATGGTAGATGTGAATTCTGACTGTCAGGATGCTGAGAGGTGGATGTGCTGACTACGGCAGACTCTGGCTTTCTTCTCCTGCGTAAAACAGCCAGAGAGATCGATACAGTCCAGGGCAGAACCTCTTCCATCTACCTCCTTTATTACACACACAAGCATGGCGCTTAATCGAAGCACACTGCTCTCAAGTGCAGGGCTTCGAATTGCAGAGTGTGTGCATGTGTGCAAAAGAGGGGGGAGAGAGAGAGAGAGAGAAAGAGAGAGAGACAGTGTGTGTGCATGCGCGTAGCCAAATGGAAATTAGGACTTACGCCAGAAATAATTTAAGTGGGAATCACAAGTAATTTTGCCCAGGGCCAGGCTGTGTGTGAGGATTTTATTGAAATGAGGCTTCTGGATTTCAGCGTGGAAAAAAAAGAAAGAGAAAAGGTGTGAAAAATTCTAGCACGGAACAGTCCGTCTCTGCTTTAATGAGGGGGAATTTTCACCCATTACTTCATATCCTGTGGAGCAGTGAATAGGGACAAACCCTGTCTATTCTTTTTCCTGTTTACCCCACAGTTATAGCACATGTTTTTTTTTGGAATGTGGTCTCCTAAATCACATACAATGGTTTGACCTTTTCCTGGGTAAGGGCATACTCTATACAAAGGTTTTCAAAATACTGTGCAAATTTTACCAATCGGTATTAGAAGTAAACTTTTTTACTTGCAAACTCTTAAAAAAAAAAAAAAAAAAAAAACAACAACAAGCCCCACCATTAGCAAATATCAGCCAAGAACAACCATCACAGCGTGTTCCCTGTGCGTTTTGGGAGCTGTTGCTAGAACTCAGTCTGACCTATTTATGTGAGCACAGGGGCATCTGAGATCAGACAGCTCCTCCCTCCTTTATTCCACTTTTATCTACCCTATCTGTTCATCATGGACCTCACATGTAGATGACAAACCGCACAACCTGAATGCAGAAGGTCAGACTTGACAGATGTGAGAGTGAGCAGATAGGCTGGTTCAAGAGGTCGAAGTATATGCAACTGCTTTCATTCACAGGGCAGTTCTTAATGCTGCGCAAGCTCAAGGCTCAAGCAAGTGTCTCTCTTGCTTTAAAAGCCAGTTACTAGGTCTAGCCCCCTTTGTCCAATTTAATAAGCTCTCAACAACACTCCTTGGGCCAATATCCAGATGAGTCACATAAAAATCAAGTGAATGGCTTAACCTAACACTTCCTAAAGGAATTCATTACTGCCAGCGGAGAGGAGTTAAATGTTACATGACTGCCATATAAAAAGAGCTTACAGTGTTGAAACGTATGATTCAAGAACTCATTTCTCATTTTCATAATATTATCGTTCCCATGTAACTTGACATTGAGTAGATGATGTGATCGACTGTGTACTTTTCTAAGGTGTTAGGTGTGCTTACATGACTTACCGCTCCATGTGTAGATCTTTTTTATTTCCCACCAGCATTATGGGTACTCTAGATTGAGACAGAGGGAGCATCTCAGTACATTGGTGTTCATAATTGATTCATTGCACACCTCATATACAGCACTCTGCAAAAGTCTTAGGGTCTATTTATACCTAGTAACTTCATGTGTCGAGTATCAGGATGATATCTGGATAAGGGCAAGCCACATAAAAATTCCAGTGTAAATACACCCAAGACACGGCTACAAATCCGACCATTCTGCCCACCTCAGGGGATGTTCTGGGACTTAACTAAGCCATTTTACACTGGTCTTTCCTACAACCTTTCTGACAACCAACACCCCTCCCACTACTGTGATAGCCAACTAAGTTCTAGAAACTCCCACAAAGATTAACTGACTGTTTTTTCAAAATTATTTACTTTTACACTCTAAATACTATTTCAGGTTCAATTTGGAGATGATTAAGAAGTTTGGTTTGAAAGCTGTGTTTTCAGAACCATTAGCAAATGTAGAAAAATGGTGCAAAGTTATCACGCTCACCAAGATACAGAACTCAAATCATCTTTCATGAATATACGTGGAACGGCACAGGAAACGTACCTGTTTTAGAGTTTCGAAATATCATTAGCTCTCCCCCAGTGGCTGGTGTGCTACATGTAAGGGTGTACTTACCTTTTCAATGTGACTGATGTTTTAATTTTGAAAATAATTACAAAACCTGTTGAAATATAATCACCTTTATCTGTAGGTACTTAAAGAGTGTGGAATGTTTTTTAAATTGTGCGTGTTGAAAAAAAGCCAACAATTCCTATTTTTTTTTTTTCATACAGAGACACTCTTGTTATAATGCGTAAGATGTTTGTTCTAAAAACACTGTATCACTATAAAACTATAAACGCACACTTTCAATCTGCTGAAGGTCATAAGACTTTTGCATAAGAACATACATGCAATTTGCATCCTCAATAAGAAGCAGATCATCATTTGAGTTTCCATTATTTAGTTACATCAGCACCGTCTTAACATCTTTCACGTAAGAAGTAAACAGCCAGAAAGACTGTAATACTTACTGTACTTTACCCACCATATCCAACAATTTTTCATGAATAACTTTTACTACTTCAAAACTGCGAGGGAACAAGAGAGAAGGAGAGAAAATCAATTAGTAGTGTAACCTGGTAGGCTCCGCATGAATACTTTAGTTATAAAGATGCATAATTAAAAATATGATCAGTACTACAGCTACTGGCCATCAGTAGCTGCCTGCTGAAGAGAGAACACTTAAATTCCTACCAAATCTTTAAACCATGGAGCATTTACACCGACCAAAATCACACATAAAAACCCTCACAGTTCATGTAACGTCTGAACACAATCTTACAAATGTATAACCTTGTGTAGGTCAAAGCTGAATGCACAGGAAATCAATCGGGCGCAGCATATCCTGTGACACTCAGCAAGTATTCTATTCTGTGTAGCAGATTTTACATACTAGCTTGCTCCTAATACTTTATACGTGGGTACTGTACTCCTTTGTACTCGAGTCTCGTGCTCTGGATAGATATTCAAAGCGACTTGGTTAATCCTAACACTTAAAAAGGCATGAGTGCATCTATGTTTATGACTAGGTCTTTCAGTCTTCATGAACATCAAACTGTTTAAGTGGCTTGGCATGACTACAGAAAACATCAATGGCATGAGTTAAGCAGGAGGGGTTGAAGGAGATTGAAGTAGTTAGACATGTTTCAGTGGAGACAATTTAGGTTATTTATTTTTCTTCATATGAATCGTCCCCATGGAGGTCAATGGCAACCTTTCTGCATTAATGATCACCGAGCTCTCATTAGGAATAACTCCACTGATATATCCAAGTAAATGAAAGTTTGCTTTAAATATAGGTCCCTGATGTGGTTAGCTCCTGTCTTTATAGAAAAGACCAAGACACATGTGACTGTTGCTTGTGAAGCTAAGACTTTGTGGAATTTGCCCCTTTAAACAGATCAGAGACAAGTCCAGTCTCTCCTTTATTGTTTGTTAAGTTTGGTTCTAGATTGGACCTAAGAGCCAGACACAGTAAGGCTGAGAAAGCTGAGCCCATTCAGTCTCCACTAAACAGGCCTGGACTGTTTAAATCAGCATTTTAAAAGGTTCAACTCCCCTATAAATGCTGCCAAATAGAGGCCACACTTTAGTGTGGATAAAACAAGGCACAGAAGTGTGAAAAGAGTGAGCGAGAGCACAGGTGTGCTTAAAGCACATTTAAGCCAGGTTAGGAAAGAACATAGAAGAAGAAATAAAAATGATCCTGGGTGATTTGGGGTCAGAGTGTCACAAGGTTCACAATAGTGAATTTAGCTTGTCGATGAGTGGGGAACTTTAAAAAGAATTTTCAGTTTGACTTTAAATGTTACAGCAATAGACAACTTGGACCACATGTGCTGCTACAGTGAGTAGAAGTGCTAAAGTGAAACCTGAAGTTTACTTCTTATTCACTAGCAAGGCAAACTAGAAATGTTACCAAAGTGACAAGAAGAATACTGCAAGAAGGGTTAAACAGAGGGTTAAAAATGCAGGAAAATATTAAAAAGGGAGGACAACATAACACAAGGTTACAAAACAGGAGAACATTTGAAGTTCTGTTTGTTAGTAAGGCCATGGACTATAGATCTGGCAAAAATCAGGTGAAAGCAGAAATAGGAAATGTCATTGAACTTTTCAGACACAGCTCCAGTCATGCCACTACTTGAAAATGTAGTACTGTATTTCTGCATGATCACAAATTGCAAATCAAGTAGCTATTCACAGGGCCAGTGGTGTTCTTCACTTCACTTGAGTATCACAAAATAATGCATCTTCTACCAAGAAGTTAACAAAGATAAATTAAGTGCTTTATTTCACAGCAAATACAGTAACACAAGATAAGACTGGACACCAGTTTCCAAAAAAACTCAGGGAGTTTAATGATCTTGTCTGGTCACAACTGTTGTCACTCTTTAACAAAAGGACAACTAGTCTCTAATGATACTCTGCAGGTAAGATTATTGTCACTTGGCTGGGATTTTCCTAGACATAATCTCATAAATGTTTAATACTGTCCATTAATGAGCTGTGTTTGCTGACATTTTCAACACATCCTTGTTTATGCTAATGAATGTTGAATACTGTTCAACTGCATTTAAGAGAAACTAATATCTATTACATGTATATTATCTAAAACATTAGTTTTTGCCAAAAACAACTGATTGAGGTATTGCCTTTGCTAGAATTCGGAAAAAAAACCCTTCATGATGCATTATTTACTATATATATATATATATATATATATATATAAATAAATAAATGGGAGATATTTGTATTTGCAAATTAACTCACTTGTAAAATATCAAAAATATTACTTTTTCCTCTTTTTGCAGTTCACTTTCCATTTTCACTGTCCATTTGTAAAGGAATGTTGCAGCTTTTTACTTCCAGTATTACTCTTCATGTGTGATCTTTTGGTGGGTTTGATTGTCCTGGCTCCATAGTGAATCCTAGAATTCTTCCTTTTGGCAGACGTCTACCTCTCAGTTGAGCTCTCAGCCACAAAAACCAGGCACACACATCAGCAAGTCTTTTACTTGGTCCTTTTGCTTAATTCAAAAGCCTCCATGCCATTCTCTCAATCTAAATAAATACTGGAACTGAGAAGCAAACTTCAGTCTTAGTGGCTTTAACAACACAATTTCTTCACAAGATACTTGTAAATGTTTTGTACTTTAATCTTGGAAGTAATACCCTGTTTAAATACAGCTGAATTGCACGAGATGTGAAACATTTAAAATATTCCTTAATGAGAAAAAGGATCCAAGCACTACTCCTGTTAATCCTCAGTATTACAACCCTACTAGCAACTTGTTCTCCAAGGTAGAAGCAAGGCAATCACAGGAACATGCAGAGGTTTTAAGAAGTGGAAATGTATCCTGAAGAAGTGTGTGCTCAATTTTTTTTATGACTTATAAAGGCTGATTTTACACTAATAACTAAGAAATAATCTTATAGGATTAGATGCTAGGGGTGCATAATATGGACAACACATCAATATTGTAATTATATAGCTACATATTGCGATTGCTGTGTTTTTCAATATATTAAAGGGTCCATATCACATTTCTCTAATTAAAAAGGCTTGTTTGTATTGTTACATTTCATTCCCCCATCCATACGGGCCATATACGGGTCACAAAACCAACACATTTACATCGATTTCCTTATTTAACCTACAACAGTTTAGCTTTGCCCTTTTACATGAATGTCTGCAGAAGTTCTGTACTTGGTAGGAGGCTCATTTACTCAGCCTTTAGTAATATCGGTTTTGCAGAGGTTAATATTGCGAGAATGATGTACAGACAATATATTGTGCAGCCCTATTATACACTGAAAAGAACAACAGTCTGTCCACCTACCTTTTATTTGAGGTGACTGAATACACCAAAATGTAACCATTGATATCTATGGAATAGGTCTGAGGAAAAATGGAGTATTCATCCTAAGGAGAAAGAAAAGGTTCAGTAAATCAGGGTTCTAAAGCCATGAGTGTAATGACTGAGACAGTTAATCATGTAGGTTCCATGAATTACATCATTCAGCTGAGTGTCAGACTTAATCAGCTCAAATCTTCACTATGATGGCGAGCATCCGCTTGTGCACTGCTACCACTGCCCGTTCATACAGCCATGCTGGGCTTGCTTACGATAGTGCATCCCTGCTCACTCAGCCGTGTGACTTCTATTTCCAGCTCAACCACCCCTGCTTTGATTGAATTTGAACCCATGTCAATTGGAGGGCAGCATAATGGAATGCTAGGGCCACATATCTAAATCAGTTACTCTGCGTGCACTGTATATGTGGCAGGACAGCTCTGGGTCAGTGCGCTCTCTTACCTGCCCTGCTGTGTCGACCAGCTGCAGATGATACTCTTGGCCATTGACTGTGATCATTTTAGTAAATGCTGCAGAGGACAGAAAAAAAAATGAGGTGAGTGAGAGAAAGAAAGAGAGCGAGAGAATGAGTAATCTGTGCCACCCGCAGAATTCGGCTCCAGTGAGAATCGATATAAGTGCAAATGGTGGGAAAAAAAAAAAGCAGAGAACGTTTTCAGTCTACCGGCCTCCTGATCATGCTCCCTGAAGCCCAAGATGATAAGCATGATCACTGTGGCTGTTATAGTAACCTGAAACCGCATGCATGGCATTTCAAAAGTGATGCTTATTTTCTGAACAGGAGACTTGAAAATAAGATAATGAAGTCATTTTACTACAATCTGGACTAAAGAGCGAGCTAAATTCAAGCCAGGCACGCAAGCATACTGGCTCTGGAAGGCGACTTTAAGCTATGCTTTATAAGAAATGGCCTGGCATAAAGAGAGAGGTAAGTCGCTGTGACTGTGTTTTCTCAGAGGCCTGAAAATCTAAGGCACAGCCACACACAGCACTTTGAGGACATAGCACATCCCTGAGGACAAGGCTAGCCGCCAGCAGCAGTCAGCCCGACAGAACACAGGAGAAAATAGCTCAGCATGAAGCCAGTACAGCTAATACCATTACTCAAGCCTCCAGACTCATTGAGAGCAAATCACTTCCAACCCACCACCGCCACCCTCCAACCCCCGCCTCCACCAAAGTCAAATTAGCAAGTAAAATTACCAAGAAAGAGGTAGTCATTCATCAGCAATAATGAGGCTACTTTGACTTCGGCACACAGGTTAGGGCTGGCATTCCAAACAAGTGTGGCATGGAATGGGAAGTACACTGAATGGTTGAAAAGATGGCACCAGAAGACTGCTGCGTTTGTTACAGCATCATCAGCTGTTTGTAAGTCCTTAGCATTTGCATATTGCAGGAACAGTTCAGGCTCTTCTTCTAGAGTAAAATAGACACTTTTTAAGAATAAGAGACAAGTTTTAAGAAATGTCAGAGGGCATCAGGTGACCAGCAAAAATGTAGGATAATGTTTAGGCATGTACAATGATGTCAAACCCGTTTCACGTGATATTTCCCAGAAAGAAATAGCAGCATTGGACCAATGTTTCAATATTTGACATGTATCACTCTGGAATAGCAGAACATTTAGGTGATGCTGGAACGCTGTTGCAAAATGCTTCAATTTTTCATTTTCCCTTATTTTGCAGCAGACAGAAATAAACTTCTTATATTTTCTTAATGCAGGTAGATGTAGTCCCAATTCCTGCATTTTTAAAAAGGTTTTTGTATAAAAATCTAAAAATCATATATGAATTTTGGGTTTGCACACTGGGGTTATTTGAGGCTGTGGCCAGTCCCTTGTAGATTAGTAATCATTTGCTTAACTCTCTTTAATACAGCAAACACCTGCTCATCCAATGTTCTTTCTAAAATCAAGGGTAATTTGAGGGGGTTTCTCCCCCTTCTACTGCAGCAGTAGCCTTGTTTCTTCTGGGGAGGCTTTATACTAGATGTTGGAACTCTGCTGTGAGGATTTGATTACATTCAGCCACAAGAGTCAGTTGGTACAGATGTGTTCGAACTGGATCACAAATGCCACTCCAGCTCATCCCAGATGTACCGGATGGAGCTCCAACGTCCCATATAATGATCATATGCTCTGCAGGCCAGTTCTGGGTGACTTGTGCCCCTTTAGTAGACACTTTGCATTGGGTATGGTGATCTTAAGGTCATGAATGGATGCTCCATACTCCATACAATGACAATGCTTGTCTGTGGAGATTACGCTAGCAGTATATGTGCACAACTGAGTGCTTGCGTCAGGGACAAGTGTTCATTTCACTTATCAGTATGGTGTCTGGATACTTTTGGACATTTATTTTATGCTTGTCTACATTGTGTAAGATGGCAGTACTACTTCTACTTCAGTACTCCCTCAGTGGTTGTTAATGTCACCCCTTGGGGACGCCTGTATGGCCAAAACACACCTGATGCAACTCACAAGGTCTTTATAATTAGTTACTGATTGGAAATGTTAGAACAGGGACACTAGTAAAACAAATCCACCTGAATCTTATTTTGTAGCTAAAGCCAAGCAGTTTTGGTTCCCTGCAGAATGCAAACTATAAACCACCAACTTATACTTTTACTACAATGACAAGGGAATGAACTTGACTTGCATCTCTGCACGTTCTTTACATTACAACAAAGCGTTTGAGCATTAGTTGATACTCAGCAACATGCCACTATAATGTATAATGTAGCGCCAGCTTAACACTAGACCATGGTAAGCAATTCTATTAGTATATGAAAGTGACTTATTGTCATTGTGAACACACTCGATCATACACAAAGTGCACCACAATGAAATGTTACCTCTGCATTTAACCCAGAACACGTGCACACGTTGAGCAGTGGGCAGCTATCAACAGTGCCCGGGAAGCAGTGTAGAGAGACTTGAACCTGCAAACTTCTGTTCACAAGGGCAATGTCCAACTACCTAACTGCCCAGAAAGCAAATGTTGCACCAGGCCATTTTTATTCATTTAAACAATGTCAATGTCTTGGTGTATTATGTTGTATTAATACACAGTAAATTAAATTATAAAAGAGACTGAATTCAAAGATCTGAGATGTTAAAGTTCAGCAGCTTGAACATTTTACTGCAAATTTAGACAATGACAACGCTTTGTACTCAGTATAGTTATCAAAAGTACCGGTAACATAACTGCAAATACAACAGTAGAAGTCAAATACGAACAAACCAAGAAGGAGGTATTAAGCTTCCTGAGATAAAAGACTATGGTGAAACACAGCTTTGTGTTATTTAGTATGTAGCAGAATCAAGGCAGCATTGATTTCCGTCCCCTCGGCTGTGCTCCAGAGCCTCCAAGATGATGTTCATTACTCCAACTGCAGTCTGCGCATTTCCCAAAGCACATACAGCTTCGACAAATTACTGTAATACTTACAGGAGAGAAAAAAAATGACTTTTAGGTTAATTTGTTCATTTATTTAAAGGCTTATATGATACAGGATAGAGCAAACGATGCAGAATAGACCAAATCTATAGGTTAAATATTGTAATACACAGAAATTACATGTGATTTTTTTAGTCATGATGATGATGTATGCTGTAATGTCTGTCAGCGCTATCGCTATGTTGCAGCATATGCCGAACATTGTATGTGTTTTCACAAATAGACGTGTGCATTAATATGGACATGCAAGTGCACAATACCCACAAAAGCACCCACATACATACGCTCAGCCTAGGATTGAGAGATATGACGATATGAATTTAGATCACAACAAACCCTTTTGTGCATACTGTGGGTATTTTCAGTATGTAAAGGTTTTTGGCTGTTCATTGGTCTTTGCTGAAACTTTAGCATGACCAAGCCTTATACTCCAAGCTTGTGGGCCAGTTTTGATTATTTCTCAGTACGTCTAGAACACTGAATGACACAAATGAGAAGCATTACATCATCACAAATAACATCACAGACACAAGCTGCAGGCATAACCTCAAGTGAACTGTTGCTTTTCTAGAACAGATCTAAAAAAATTTAAGAAAAACACTAAAGCAAAGAAGCCTCAATCTTTGTATCAAACATCTTTTAATACTGGTGATTCCTCCCACCAAAAAGTAGATCACAGATATTACAGATAATGCCTACAAACTATTGCAATGTCAGGTTCTGTTAATGTCTTTCAGTTCTTTCTCGTGAAAAAGTGGTCATTCGGAAAAACTGTGATGCTATTTGCGAGAAGATTGCTTCTCAACCCATCAGTTTGTACCATCAGAACTGCTATATAATAAGCAGATGATAGGCCAGTTGACTATTTATTCATGTATTTTTCTTCCTAAATAGTTGTTTTTAGATTTAAAAGATTTAAAAAAAAACCAATCATTGTATGAGCAGTGGACAGTGGAGGCCTAGTGGTTAGGACGCTGCCTTTGGGACCTGAAGGTCGCAGGTTCGAGTCCAGGCCTGAGCACTACTGAGGTACCCTTGAGTAAGGTACTGTCCCACTACACTGCTCCCCGGGCGCTGTTGATAGCTGCCCGCTGCTCCACGTGTGATGGGTTAAA
>JBBPDA010000009.1:21162868-21173111 GCA_037974385.1 Arnoldichthys spilopterus
TAAATGCAGAGGTCACATTTCGTTGTGGTGCTTGAGTGTGTTCACAATGACAAATAGTCACTTTCACTTCACTTTTGGCCTTATTTATGGTTACTGCTGCTCTACTGGTGTGTTTGGTCCATTTCAACTTCAGGTTCCTGAACAAAACATCATGCCCACCCCTAGATATTACAATATCAAAGGTCTCCTTTCTTGCTGATCAAGGATCACCTCCAAGTTCCCAAGCCCCAAACCCAGGGCATTAGAGCCCTGGCAAGCAATACTGAGGTGGAAAGGGAGGTGCTTCAGAGCGCTGTGTCTGTACATGTGGAGGAATTGCTGACCTATGCTGCTGTTGTATTAGGGGTCGTGAGGAACTTGGCGGTGGGCTGCCTTATTTAACCGTTCCCCACTAATCCCTCTAAAATCACACAGCATTACCTTACAAAGCACAGCATACTACTTCTTCTGAGGAGGACTATGAAATACAAGTCGAGCAGCTTTGAAAATAGCCACTCTAGCAGGCTTAAGACACACTACGAGCCCATGAAGGATTTCACTGAGAAAATAAATAAATATAGAAAGCTGTGGCTAAAAAAAGACTGATGTTACCATTCAGCCCTTTCCAGAAGTAAGCCTGCAGAAACTGCAGGTATTTCAGCATAATCTTGACACCAGGGGTGTAAAAACACATTAATGCAACATGTTTGATGGGAAAGTAGTGATTCAATAGCATGAATTTTGCAATTTTGCAATCAGTTTATGCCTTGTTCACTTGCTTTTGCAATTTTGCAATTATAAAACTGATTATGTTACAATAATATTCAAGAAATGATGCACTGATTATCTGACCTCACACAGTTTTCAAGTGTACAATAATGTTTCCATTGTCTTTTATGTGGACACCTCCTGACGTAGTCAACAACCTGACTGTATCCTGCTGAAATCGGAGAATTCCAATTGTACAGCATAGTTTCCTCAAAAATGTGTAATGGAATCAACTCACTGGGACGTCGGAGCTTAACACACCTACTCAGAAGTGAACAGCCATTACGACTTCATTGTCTCCCCGTCATGTAATCACCCTGTGTGGGAGTCGCTCACGAATGGATGAATATGAAATGCTGATGAAAGAACAATGCCAGTGGTGAAGAAAGGTGGCTCCTCAAAGTGCTAGAGCTGGCCCTTGCTGTGCTGCTGCTACAAAAAGTCATGTAAATAGCTGATTACGTGTGACGCCTCTGCGCTTTCTAATGAGGAGAAGTGCTGATTGTGCCAGAGCAATGCAGAGTAAAGGCAGAGGTGAGCTTCATACTGAGCCTCACACTGCTTTTGCATCCACACACGGCTTCCTTCAGCGCAGAGCAGAGAACAGAAAGACACCTGGCCGCCTGCAGACAGCCCCACTAACAATCATGCCGCAACAAGAGGAAAAAAATTGGGTCTGCTGAAGGGTTCTCAAGAAAGAACACACACACACACACACACACACACACACACACACACACACACACCAAGTACTACGGTTGTCACTCTTTGCCTGAACACATTAATGAATAATGAGTTATGAATAATATGACATTTTTTGAAGATTAGACTGCATCATTATTTGACCAATGTACATTTGTTTGATTACATGAATGGATCAAAACATTAAAACCCTCAGAAAATCTCAGCTGGAACTGTGATTGGTCAAGATGCTTATAGCACAGTGGGAAACAAAATCCATATTGCATCCTTTTGAGAGATCAGAACTGCAAATGTCAATATTTAAACAACATAATAAACTACAGTCATGTGTAAAGGTTTAAATTCCCCCTGTCCAATTACACATTTTTTTTAAATTTTCTAAATGAAAGCAAGTGAACAAGGCATAAACTGATATATGGCGTTTTTCTGCATTTTTCTGCACATTGTCTGCCACTTCCTGTTTATTTGTCGAGATTAGACATTTGGGGTAAAAGCATAAAATATCAAATGTGCCCTACTTTTTGCATAAGTCATGTTTTATTTTAGATTTGCCCCTTCAGTATGAAATTCAGGTAAATAAGCGGTAACTGTGCATTAACCCTTTAGTGGCCACACCAAGAAAAAATCTAATTTTTTATTCAACAACCCTTATAATTTTTTTTTTTTTCAAACAGTCAAAACTTCTTTTTATCATAAAACTCTAAATGCATAAACAAATTAGTAAAAATAAAATTCTGTGAGAAATGAGTAAAACTCCTTCAAATGTGTGTCGGTGCAACAGAACCACCTGCAACTAAGCTTTCATTAAGAGGAAGCTTAATGAAAAGGTTTACTGATTAAATACAATGGATTTTTGACCACAACTGACCTAAATCAAGTGGTAGAGATGAAAAGTCCGGTTGAGTTAAGTTCAGTGCATGTTTCAGTTAGATATATGGGCCTTAAAATGAGCTCAACCAAATTACTGAGTAGAACACTGAAGGGTTAATGTGTTCAGAGGTGTGCTCTCTATAGTGGACGTTCTTATTTTCCCTTTAGAGAATCAAGAAAATATCATTTAACCAGGGATATCCCCAAACATTTGCATATGACTGTTTATTGTATAGCCCTAACACACACATACACAAACATGCATTATATGGGTCTTTGCCTAAGAGACCAATTACTGGATCACTCTCCCCTTCCTCTGTCCCAGTCCGCTAGATTAATTAACATGCACTTACTGTTTTCTATGGTTGGATCATATGAGTCCACGAACTGGCCTTCCACAAACTGTATTGTCAATGAGGACTTCCCTGCAAAAAAAGAAACACACAAATGTGAAAATCATTATGAATCAATAGCTTTTAAATCAGCCCATTCATCAGTCACTGTATGCTACGTTCACACACTGCCTACACAGAAAGTACTCTCAGCTGAACTGCACCATGTACTTTCTGGTAAATGTCAAGCTCTGCATAGAGACCTTAACATTATGTAACCCATTTAGTCCTGCCAGTGATTTCACATCTAGGCTAGTCCTAGTGTTAACAGCCTAGAAACTGCAACATCTGCACTTTCCCATGAAGGTTTAATAAAGTAGCATTGAGTATTTTGCATATATCTACAGAAATAGAGCCATGTTGTCTTTGTCGTCTCTTTTGTCCGATCCGAGAGCTAATTCGTGTGTAGCGCAAGAGCGTGGAGCTGTAGTAGCAGCAGCACGAGATGTTTCACACTGATGTCTGCGGCCTGAGCGTGTGGGCAGAAATGTCCTGGAGCCTGTTGCTATAACAACCGCTCGCTCACACAGGCATTTGTAAAATGCGAGCCCTCATTCAGAGGGAAAAGCCCACAGGAACACAAGGGCACTCGCAGAGGAAGACATAGCTCACTGAGAGGCGAAGCTAATTTTTACACTGTGTGGAAATGAATGTAACTGCCGTCTATTAGCAGGATAGACAACAACGCTACTAGAGACTCCAATCCGTAGGCACTGAGCTGTAGTCATCACAGCAAAAATGGATGAGGGAGCGAAATTGAATTCAAAGACTGAAGATTATGATCTGTGCTTAAATATTCTGCTGATATAGAGCCTCCTTACTGTACAGCAGCGAGTGATAAGAAAAACAACACAAAAAACAGATTTATTTGGGTTTTTTTTTACCTGACTGACCTGTTCACACAAGCAGAGGCTATCAGAACTTAATCAACTGCTGATGTGACTTCACTAGAACCAAAAACACTTGAGTAAAAGATTTGATGCTGAGGAAAATGCATCAGATCATTGAAGATGAACCTTACTCAGATTTTGCCTTCCAATTACGATTTTGGATTCTTTATACGATTATAAAAAGCACGATAATCAAGATTAAACCAATCATTGTGCTGCATTCCCAACATCGATCTCACTTCATCTGGTCTTACTCCTGGATTACAGTGGGTTTTTCCATTGCTTGGTTTCTCTGAGCCGATCTGGGCCACTCTAAACGATGCCTGTGACTTTTCAGTTAAATTCTATTCAGAGTTTTAGAAAATTCATGTTAAAAAGTTCAATAAATGTGGTATTTCCAAAGTCAGCGAGCAATCGTGCAGTACAATCGCGACCTAAAATGCGACCAAAATGAACGTGATTAGAATTTTTGCAATAATCAAGCAGCCCTAATGAACCTCGATTTGACTGCTCATCCAAGCATCTCCCTATGCAGTAATTCCTAGAATGGCCTCAATTCTGGAGTGGTTCTGAAACCGTTTAAATCCCAGAGTCCTCATGCACCCTCTTGGCATTAATGAAGACGCATGGAAATTCAAGCATCCTTCCTCTGCCTGACTATAAATAGGCACTGCGACAGAGTTGGTAGGGAGGGAGAGGAGCATATAGCTCAGACTGCTCTGTGTGTGACCCCATACAGAAAGAGAAAGGCCAGATGTGGGAGGGAGATTACACAAGGAACCATATCATGGAGGGAGCGAACAGAGAGCTATCATACACCGCTATGGGGAAGTGCAGGAAACTCCTGATATGAGAGCAGTTTTACCATATTTTCAGCAGACAATTATCCATACACACTGATCCAGTTTTTGACAGAGATGAACAACTTAGGGAGAATGCGTACAAGAACTGTGACAATAGCCCATGTGACTCATTACAATGCCATAAGATGATGGATTCGTTGAGCTTTAAGGGAAAGACAGCAGAACGAGAAGTGGGTCTCAGCACATGATAGTACTACAGGTCTGCTGCTCGTCTTTTTACAATATTTAGGCCGAATTATCTTGCTCACAGAACATTAAATCATCAATGTCACTTTTTGGGTAGAAAAAAATAAGAAATGAGACTGAGGTTTGGAAAATGTTCATAAACTCTTGAGTAGGGGTGGGATATGACAAATACATGATAATGCTTACAGACGTTTTCTTAACACACAATGTGTATCACAATGTGCTTTCTGAGATCTGCTAAGCTGGAACGGACTCAATACACTTGCAGCGCCACATTTAAAAGCTGCTATCAAAAACTCTCAGTATGCTTATAGCTGCATGATGATGACAGTAATCACTTTACTATCATTGGCAGAAACCGGCTAAAAAGAAAAGACTGGCATTTGGCAGATGTGTAGCTTTCACCGATATGTGCTTATTATACCCCTGGAGTAGGTGATGCTGGGATTTGCTAAATTGTCTGTATTTTAGACAATTCTGTCTGCACTGAACAAGAGACTTGGTGATGCTACTGCAATAGCTGTAGTATGGAACTCATCTTTCCCCAAAGGCTGCGCTCAACTCATGTGTGGCTTGATGCAATGTGTACAAGCTTTCTGCACTGTGTCCAACAACAACTAATGCAAATTTAGTTTGTCTGTGTATGTAGTGTTGTGTCATATTTTCTCGTCCATGATATAAAGGCACTATTGCTCCCAATGATAAGAAGTTGTCATATCGCTAATGTTCACGTTCTCACCATCCCACACATTTACACCATACAATCATTATTTTTACAACTGCTGTTTATTTTTCCAAGTCCTAATTGAATTAGTGTTTGCATTTTCACTGGAATTGTAATTTGTGATTACAACTCCGGTTATGTTTTGTATTGTCCTTCACCGCTATAGTTTAGTACAGAGATCTTTTAAAGTTGGACCCTAAAGCCAGATTCTGCTCCTTATATTGTAAACAATGGTAGATATGACTCTAGATGGCTAATCATGGACACCAACATGTCAGCGAACTACTGTCGACTGCAAAAATCCAGGAGCAGAATCTGGATTCTAGGTCCAGATTTGAAGACCTCTGGTTTAACACCTGAAGATCAGGATTAAGTTTTACAATTTTGAATCCAAGCTTGTGTTGGCACTGCTCTAGGAACTGTGGCCTAAATGAACAATGAACAGCTGATATGAAATATATGAAAATATATTTTCATTCATATCATTACTGCAGAAATACCATTACATAATGTGATTTCATTTTAAGTCTATATCGCCCATCCCTACATGTATGAGGGGCAGTGAAAGTACACATGCAAGCCTCAAACATCAAGCAGAGAAACTCAAGAGCTGAGCTGATCCGGGTCCAAACTTGTAAACTGGCATTTCCAAAAAGAATTGCCAAGTGTCTGCTCCAAGTGGCTTTTAGTTTCTGACTCTCTACAAGCCACCAAGGTATTTCTTGTTATATCAATAGTGCAACCTCATCAAACTCCAGACCCCCTGCCACCACCCACCAGTTTTTGGCTCACTAAGCAAATGCTGGGTAGCATTGAAATAAAGCAGAAACAGGTCACACCCTTGCTGCATAGTTGAGCCTTATCCAAGAATTCCAGCCCTAAGAGGTGGGGGTATTATTATGGGGAGTCTCCTGGGACTCTCCATCCTTTGCTCTACCTGCAGCGATGCCTTCTGGAGTTCGCCAGTCCCCGTGTTCAGCCACTCTTCTACTATTGCTGCCACACGGCATGAATCAGTGGAGAAATCATCAGGCTAACCACTTATTTAGCCGCTCCTACGCGGGGAGAGCAGCATTATCCGGCCAGTGGGAGAACATACGGGGTCAGTAAAGGGTTAATTCGGGCTGCCAGCCGCTTCCTACGGCAGTGTTATCCTACACAGACACGACAAAACCGCAAGATGAGGAATGTTTCGTACAAGGTCACAGTTATTTCAGATGAGGCCCTACACCTTATTTGCATTCATTCCCATGTTCCCATACGCACCCAGGATTCACCAAGGGACAAAACTATCCAGCTCGCTAACTTACACACATCGGCACAGGCGCAGTAATAGGTGTAACCGTGGCTAGACAGTGGAGCGAAGCTGTCCGCGCTTCGGGAAGATTTTAGCCAGCTAGCAGCGCTGAGCTACACACGCGGCTGAGACGGAGGGTGTTACACACGAGTGACATTCAGCTCATTCCGTCCGCTGCAACGCGAATCAATGAGCGGACCGCACACTTCAGCCAGCACTAGCCTAACGTACGTCCTATCTGGCTCTCTCCGCTACTAGGCGTGCGCTACTCGCCCCGAGGGCGGCCGGTCCTCCGGTTAGCCCGAAAACATCACCGTGTCTTACGTCACAAGGACATCAGTCCGCGGCGCCACTTACCCACGGATCTGTAGCCCAGGACGGCAATCTTTCGAGATTTCGGCTGCGGCATCTTTTTTTTCTTCCCCTAGCAGCGACACCACACCAATATCGACATAAAGAGGGCTATTCGGAGCCGCCTGCTTTTACATTTACTCAGCCTGGCACGTCGACTCGGAACCGTAAAAGTCCAACGACGGGGAAACGCGTCGCTTCTTCCAAATTGTCCGAAATTCAGTTAATTTAACGGAAAAGTATTCGGGCATCAGTATCCTCTCTGCGTCACTCCCCGAAGCAATCCTGCGTAAATTATTCAGGAATGTCTGCACTTGGTTGGTTGCAGGCACACTGGAAGGCGGGAGAGATCCGTCACCGCGCACTTCTATTGGGCGCAAGATTCCCCTCGCTTTCATTCACGGGGAATTCATTGGACGTTTGGAGTTGTCATGGACGACAAGCAGTAGTGTGCACGCACGGTTATGGTGTACACATTCAGCAAGGAGCTTTTGCTGTGTTTTGGTTCTGCGTTTGGCTTAGCCATCGCATTGTTTTACATAAAGAGGTTTATTCACCGCGAAATAATGTGTAAAAATGCAAGAGCCTTCGAACTACAAATTTGTTTCTAAATGAACAGAGAATGTATTGCAAAACGAGGGTGTCACTGAGTTCATGGCGTTAACCCTTTGCTCGCCGTGTTAATGCAGTGAAGCCGATAAACAAACGCGGTTGTAACATATTCGTCATATTTCACACAGGAGCTTGGAGCTAGTTTTTATTTTTACTAAATCTGACTGTCGAGTTAATTAAAAAGACATGTATAGACGCTTTAGTCTCAATTACGTTGTATAAGAAGGCACTGAAAAGTAGGCCTAGTGTTTGCTGACATCTACTGGGTATTTAGAACCTACAGTTTCCCTCAAAACTTCTCAAGTGCATCATTTTACAGCGATATGTTTCAAAACATTGACAAATTCAAAGACAATCAGTATGATTGGCCAAGTATGTCTGCACACACCAAGGTTTTGTTTCCGGCCGAGGGTAGAGGATAGAGACAGGACTGCACTGGACAATACACAACAGAGAATATACAATACATAATACACAACAGACTATAGAGACTAATGTACAGTACGCGATGTACAATTTACACAATAAAACAACGGCTGTATGGTTTTCACAAAACGGAAAAACGGTTAAGTACTCTACAATGACATGTTGGAAAATCCCAGATAGAACCGACATGTACATAGGGTATACATTCCTCACATAAATGTGTATGTGCATTATCGGAGAACAACATAAGCAGACCTGCTGACACTCTGGCTCAGCCTGGTTTATTCACACTTTCCTCATTCAGCTGATTTTACCTCCACCTGCAGACGGGTTGCCCTGGACTGGAGCTAACAAACAAACATGCCGCTTTTCTTTTATTACTGATTTAAAGTAAAACTGAAGTTTTTTTTTCGACGACGCAGTTCTTTAAAGTTGTCCACTTTAACTATGAGTTGTTGTTTTTTTTACTTTATTCCATTGTCAAAACCTTTACACGACAAAATATTGTCAACATTTTAAGAAAATAAATAAAAGACAGGGTACATGCTTTAATTTCATATATATATATATATATATATATATATGCCTTTAAAACCTTGTAAAACCTTTTTAAATTAAAAATGGTTACGACGCTCTTGAGCGCAGTGCACAGAACGTAGTACACATTCAGGAGTACGTTAACGTGCTCAGGGCTGTGAGCTGATTGGTTCAGAACACCGCGTCACTACAAATGTACTCACGTCACTGGGCCCATTGTGTGATTTGATTGGTTGAGAAGATCGCGCGCAGGTACGTAACCTTTTTAAATTACTCCCCCATACCGACGCACACCCACAGTCACCCCCGCTATCCACGCCCCCACCGCCTTCAGTAGGAGTCACAGCATACGCCATGTAATCCGATGGACAATGTCATAGAAATGACTACAAACTGACCCAAGTGTGTACGTTTAGTCTAACTCATGTCCAAATGTTCCTCCTGTCTCACAGTGAATATATGTTTCAGAGTATTCGTATAGTGGCAAAAAATAATGTTCCTCACTTCATAAAATGTGGATGTGAGGAAAACAAGAATTCAGAGGCGGTTACTGTAGTTAGTTTTGATTTTAAAACTGCACATTCAGTGCATATAAACACTTAAACACACCTGTCAGCCATGGCATTAACACCACTGACACGTAAAGTGGATATCATTGACTATCCGGCTATTTCATCATTAGCTTTTGTTGGTCTTCCACCCTCGAGTTACTTTTGTCTTGTCCTCATTGTTCTGCTGGCGGATTAAATTCCGTCCATGCTTTAAGCTTTTAGCAAACTGAAGCAAGCTGTCTTGTAGTAGCCCTGCATTTTCCACCCATCCATCCATCTTCCATTAATAAGATGGTTCCTGCTAAGGAAACGTGATGCTGCCTTCCTAAAACAGTAGGGTGGGAAACCCATTATTCAGTTCAGAAGAAACAGCGGGTGAACAGGTGTCTACACACTTTTAGATATATTATGTGTTCCATTTCATTCTACTTCCGTGGTTCCCAGTCGTCGACATGAACGCCACTGCCTTGTATTTTACTGTTATCCACTTTTACTGTTATCCATTTTACTGTTATTCACTGGAAATGGCTCCATCTGCAGGAAATCTCCTGAAATTACCAAACACTCTTTCTCACTGTGAAATCTTCCCTGAAGTTTAGTTGACTGGCACAGATAAGTTATACAAACGTATTACATAATTGTAAATTGAAATTATATGTGATCCTTCCTAATAAGACAGGGCAATTTAACAGAGACAGATATTTTAGAGAAAGAGAGGGAAGTATTAGTCTAATTTAACTGTAAGTTTCCTGTTCAAACAAAGTTCACAATCACTTTTCAGCTTTTTATTATATTATATAGCATTGGTTCCTTAGCAAGTTGCTAATCAAAACAGTGTTGTGATAAGAATGAATGACACCTGTTTAATCTGTTTAAATGTCTTTTACAGTCAATTAATCCAGCATGGCCAAAAGAAAAGGTAGGTCGACTGTACAGCCCATCCATCCATCCATCCATTTTCCAACTGCTTCTTCTGTTTCCGGTTCACGGGGAAGCTGGAGCCAATCCCAACTGACCTTTTGGACAGTGGGAGGAAACCGGAGCACCCGGAGGAAACCCACGCGAACACGAGGAGAGCTTGCAAACTCTGCACAG